>JAVTVY010051151.1:0-25367 GCA_036873755.1 Hanleya hanleyi
AGGTTTTCTGCGAGAACTGGCGTTTGATTACGGACGACGACTGGATTTTAAGGACTTTGAAGGAGGGATTCCTGTTCGTTTTCAAGACCCGCCCAAGGCTCATCTCTCGGCCTCGTCCTTCTCCAATTCCAGTTTCCGCAGGTCATGTAAAGATGCTCCTGTCCTCTGTCGACACCTTAATCTCAAAAGGTGCCGTCAGAGAACTTCCACCAGACGACATCAGCGTGGGCTTTTACAGCCACGTCTTCTTGGTACCAAAGAAGGATTCATCTCAAATGAGGATGGTCATAGACCTCAAGGTTTTGAACAAATTTCATCTTGTAACTCCTCCTCATTTCAAGATGGCGTCTGTGACATCGATTCGGGCCCGCCTCAATCATTTGGATTGGCTGGCCTCAATCGATCTCCAGGACGCCTACCTACATATCCCTATTCATCCTCGTCATCGTCGCTTCCTACGCTTTGTGATCAACGATCGGTGCTTCGAATGGCAAGTTCTCCCGTTCGGGGTCAATGTCGCTCCTTGGCTATTTACCCGCTTTACGTCACCTGTCATGGCGTTCCTTCATCTTCGGGGTATTTTCATCGAGGTGTATATAGACGACATACTCATGTGGGCCCCAGGTGAGGACAGTCTCAACGCACAAGTCCGCTTCACACTGCTTGTATTACGCCATCTGGGTTTCATTCCGCATCCCGTAAAGTCGGAATTGATTCCAGCACAAGTTCGGCGTTACATCGGGGCTGTGTTCGATACTCATCTTCAACTGGTATACCCTCCAGAAGACCGTTGGGCCAAAATCCAGGTTCTGATTCGAAGGTTTTTATCGTCAACGTTTCAGACAAGACAACAGTGGCAAAGTCTTCTGGGTTTGCTCACTTCCACGCAGGATCTTATGCATTATGGACGTCTCCAGGTTCGTCCTCTGCAGTATCATCTGTCTCCTTATCTTCAGAGGCCATCTCTCAATCCTGCGGTCCCGGTATTGACGTTGCTACATCCACATCTGATTTGGTGGCAGTCTCGTCACAACGTAATGCGGGGAGTTCCGTTCCGGTTTCCGGTTCCGGATTACCATCTCTATACAGATGCTTCCGAGACGGGCTGGGGAGCCCATCTGGACGATCTGGAGGTCTCCGGCAGATGGTCGACTTTGGAGTCCAAACTTCACATCAACCTTTTGGAGATGAAGGCAGTCATCCTAGCGGTTCAACATTGGAGTTGTCGTCTCAGCAATTCGTCCCTCCTCATAGCTACAGACAATTCGACGGTGATAGCCCATATCAACAAGATGGGTACCACCCGATCTCGCACAACGTTTCGTCTGGTATGGGATCTCTTCGACTGGGCTCTCATTCATCACTGCCATCTTCATGCTCGCCATGTTCCGGGTCGGCTCAATGTCTTAGCGGACCGTTTGTCTCGTCCCGACACCGTCCTCCAGACCGAATGGCAACTTCATCCGGAAGTGTTCCGTCAGATTTGCAATATATGGGAGTCTCCACTAATCGACCTATTTGCGACAAGGAACAATGCACAGCTGGCTCTCTTTGTCAGTCCGATTCTGGACCCTCAAGCCTTCGCCATCGATGCTCTGTCGATCAGTTGGGACAACTTCCTAGCCTATGCCTACCCACCGATGGCCATCATTTTAGAAGTTCTCCAGAAGATTGCTCAGCACGACTGCGTGGTGTTACTGGTGGTTCCGTGGTGGCCGCGTCGTCAGTGGTTCCTGATTCTGCTTCCACTTCTCACGGCTCCACCTCGACGTCTACCAGTTTGGCCCTCCCTGTTACGTCAACCTCACGGGTTATATCATCACAACCCGCGGTGGCTCAATTTACACGTCTGCAGACTATCCAGAGTGCACTCACTGTCCAGGGATTTTCAGCGGAAGTTGCGCAAACGATGGTGTCAGCCAATTGATCTTCCACATCGCAACTCTATCAAGCGAAATGGGCTTATTTCGTCTCCTGGTGCCGAGAACGTGATGCCGATCCCGATTCTGCCTCTGTTTCCTTAGTGGCTGACTTCCTTCTTCATCTTCATCGTGACAGGAAGTTTCAAATCAGTACCATTGAGGGGTATCGGTGTGCTTTGGCTAGGGTTTTATGTCTTTCTGCAGGCATCGACATTAGTCTAAACGACAATATCTCTGCGCTCATTCGGGCTTTTGCGCTACAGTCTCGCCGTACTCGACAGCTGTTACCTAAATGGGATATTGGTGTGGTTCTGTGTGCTCTGATTCATCCGCCCTTTGAACCCTTAGAGTCCGCCTCGATTAAAGCTGTGGCCTACAAGACGGCTTTTCTGGCGGCTTTTGCTTTGGCGTCTAGAGTGTCTGAACTTCATGCTCTTGAGAGATCATCAATGACCTGGACGGCGAATTGGTCTCGTGTATCGTTTCGGCCTATTCCGGAATTCATCGCCAAAAATGAGTCTGTTCGCTTAGGTCCGTGTGCGCAACGTTTGTACTCCATTCCTGCGTTATCAGACTTTGTACATGGTTTAGAGGACGACCTTCTGTTATGCCCTGTTCGAGCTATACGTCACTATCTTACTCGTACCGATTCCGGTCGGGGCTCGCGTCGTCTATTATTCTTGTCTCTTCGTCCTTCGGCGACACGTGACATTACTAAGAATACCATTGCTTCGTGGTTAAAGAAAACCATTAAGTGGTCATATCAACTGGCCATTGACGCTCCTCCGCTTCTGTCTTCCGCTTCGTCTCATGAAATTCGTGCCATCGCGACGTCATGGCCGTTATGGAAGAACTTATCCCGCAATGAAATTGTTCAGGCTTGTGCTTGGACGGCAAATTCCACATTCACTAACTTCTATCTGAGAGACATGTCAGTGCAATCAGATAGAGTGACCATGCTTGGGCCTTTGGTGGCTGCCCAGCACGTGGTCAAGTAACTTTTCAAAAAGAGGGGGGGGGGCGGCATTTTGGATCATCGCAGCAAGTCTGACAGCTTGCTGTATCATCTCATCTCATCTCTCAAACATATCATAAGTCCATATACTAGTTGATCACCAATGAAGAAGTTATAGCTCAGATTGCAATCGCAGACTCTCAAGTCCACAATCAAGCCTGACACAATGGTGAGTTATATTCTATACCTTTAATGCGATTCTGCTTGTCATTTCAGGTTAGAGCTAGGATCTTCTAGATCATATCATCTGAGTCTTCTAACAGTTCAGAGTAGATTCAGAAGTTCCGCTGTCGACTCTCAACATTCCAATCTGCATCAAAGATTAAAGTACACAGAGTTGGATATCAAGCGGAATGTGGACTGACTAGGTGGTTCAAAGCGTCAGGTTTGGAAGAGGGCGTACCATTAGACCCCTCTCATCCCTATTTACTCGCTGGATTCGTGTGCTCGGGTCCACGTTTCACATGGCGGTAAATTCTCGCACCACTACCACTATCACGAAATTGGACACCTGGTATGTTATCTTGGAGACAGAACCCTTCCCAATTCATACTCACTGCCCTCCAAGTGCTCATTCCTGGCAAGTTTCCATGAGTCCCTATACGGAGGGTATCTTTGTGCTCCACATCCAAGACAACAGCTACTTGCATGGAGACATGCAACAAGATAAGTAGCCACTTACTTATATTCATGATTGCCTTTTTGCATTTCTAGCTAAGGTTTCTTGTTGAATATTATTGTGTCTTGTATGTGATTATCTCAGCGGATATTCAGCCTGCCATTGCAATTCCTTTACGGCCGAGCTTCCCACCTCCATATGTTGGTAGTGAGGGATAAATCAAAGCAGGTGTCGGTTTGGGCAATAAATATTAAACATTTATAATCAATGTTTCTATTTATAACCAAACCAAACCTGCTTTGATGTAATGGCCCTTCCAGCCTTCCCGCCTTCCCCTCACTCCGCGGCCTTGTACACCATAGGTCTCGGTTTGTAAAAACAATGAGAAAGAGGAGGAGTATATGCTGGGAGCTGGCTTTTATATCCAGGCTGAGCAGGAGAGCTCCCCTAAAGGGAGACTACTCTCTGGGGGAGGATAACTCCCCTGGAGAGAGTAGGGAGAGCTCCCCTGAAGGGAGATGACTCCCTGGGGAGGATAACTCCCCAGGGGAGATAACTTTTGGTTTTAAACTAGCGTTTAACGTTTGGTTATAAATAGAAACATTGATTATAAATGTTTAATGTTCAACTTTGATATTCTTGAGCCCCGTCCACTCCTATCTGTAATGAATGATGATTGGCCTAGAGCGATGTGCACAGTCGCATTTAAAATTCCAATGTAATCGGTGGGTGTATCTGACAGTATGAGGTATACAATCTCGTGAGCCGAAATGTCTATCCCATAAGCACCTATACTCTGGTAGCTGACACCATGCTTCATTTATTCAGTGCATACACCCCCCTCTCCCAGTGTGGTATATACCACACTCTAAAGTACTGAGCCCAACTCTCAATTTCTTGAGGGCCCTCGGTGGCCGAGTGGTCTAAGGCGCTTTGCTGGTGACTGCTAGCCTCACATCGCTGAACCGGCACGGGTACGAGCCCAGGTGGTCCATATGTGGAAGTTTGTCAGTTACTTACCAATGGGCGGTGGTTCTCTCCGGGTACTCCGGCTTCCTCCACCAACCAAACTGACTGTCACCATTTGAGTGAACAACCTTGAGTGTGACATTAAGCCAAATTCCCCCCCCCCCCCGTCAATCTCCTGAACAAAACCTCGTCTCATCCCATAATCCATATATTTCAGAACGTTACATCATTCTATATTAATACATGTAGGATGCTTCTAATTCCTCTGCAAGTTTCAAATGTATAAGTTTCAATTAACAATTTCAAATTTCAATTTCAATCTTCAAATTTAAATAACTTTATCTCAATAATTTCAAATTTAAATTAAAATACCAATTTCGAAATTCATTTTTATCTCGCCTTACGAAGTAAAGGGGAGATATTGTGAGAGGGGGAAAGAGGATGTCGGTGTCGGTGTCGGTGTCCCCTGCCTGCAAATGAATGGGTTTTTGGTTTAGCAAGTTAAAAAAAAATCTAGAAAAATTAGAAAAAATATAAAAAAAATATAAAAAATATGGGGGGTGGGTATGCCACCTGGGGGTACTACCCTGGGGTACTCTAATGTTAAAATCCCTATGAATGAGTTTTGCGTTTAGCTGAAGTGCACATGTACATCTGTACTTGGAAAGTTTCTTGCAGTTGTCAGCTGTCATTGGATGATTATGAAACTTGGTATACATGTTTCTTATGATAAGAGGATGTACCTGTGCTATTTTTGAGAAGAAATATTAATTTTTCTCAAAATTATGGCAAATGAAGAGTTTTCTGTTTAGGTAAATTGTACATGTAGGCCTCTACATGTATACATATACATCTACATGGTAACTTTGCTCCAGTTGTCAGCTGTCATTGGATGATTATGAAACTTGGTACACATGTTTCTTATGATTAGAGGATGTACCTGTGCTATTTTTGACAAGAAATATTAATTTTTCTCCAAATTATGGCAAATGAAGAGTTTTCTGTTTAGGTAAATTGTACATATACATGTCCATGGTAAGTTTGCTCCAGTTGTCAGCTGTCATTGGATGATTATGAAACTTGGTACACATGTTTCTTATGATAAGAGGATGTACCTGTGCTATTTTTGAGAAGAAATATTAATTTTTCTCAAAATTATGGCAAATGAAGAGTTTTCTGTTTAGGTAAATTGTACATGTAGGCCTCTACATGTATACATATACATCTACATGGTAACTTTGCTCCAGTTGTCTGCTGTCATTGGATGATTATGAAACTTGGTACACATGTTTCTTATGATTAGAGGATGTACCTGTGCTATTTTTGACAAGAAATATTAATTTTTCTCCAAATTATGGCAACTGATTGAGTTTTGCGTTTAGCTGAAGTGCACATGTACATCCGTACACCACAGTTTGCTGCAGTTGTCCGCTGTCATTGAATGATTATGAAACTTGGTACACATGTTTCTTATGATTAAAAGATGTACCTGTGATATTTAGGAGATGAAATATTAACTTTTGTTCAAATTTTTAGGGTTTTGTCTTAATCTGCCAATAATAATGCACATGTATATACATGTACACGGAAAGTTTTCTGAAGCTGTCAGCTTTCATTGGATGAGTTTGACACTTGCTACCCAAGTTCAATGTGATTCAAAGATGTGCATGTGCTATTTAAGAAGTATGACATTAAATATGAAATTTTTTCCTAATTATTGCAGTTTAGACTTTGTATCTTTCCATTGATAAGGTTTTTGTTGGGCAAAAATTTACAGGTAGATCTGTACATGGAAAGTTTGTTGAACCTTTCGTGGGATGATCATAAAACTTGGTGGACTTGTTTCATGTTTTCCTAGGTCACAGCTCTCCCACAGTAATCCCACACGGGACTGACCTATCCAGCAGTAATCCCAAATGGCATTAGCCTATCCAGCAGTATTGCCATACGGGACTGACCTATCCAGCTGTAATCCCAAACGGAAATCAACTATCCAGCAGTAATCCCAGACCGAACTGGTCTATCCAGCAGTAATCCAATTTGGGACTGGCCTATTCAGCAGTAATCTCACACAGGACTGACCTATCCAGCAGTAATCCCAATGGCACAGGCCTATCCAGCAGTAATGCCACACGGGACTGACATATCCAGCAGTAATCCCAGACTGGACTGGCCTATCCTGAAGTAATCCAACATGGGACTGGCCTATCCAGCAGTAATTCCACACAGGACTGGCTTATGCAGCAGTAATCTCTCATGGGACTGACCTATCCAGATGTAATATGACACTGGATTGCAATTTGCAGCAGTAATCCCACACAGGTTTAGCCTATCCAGCAGTAATCCCACACGGGACTGGCCTCCTCAGCCATAATCCCACACAGGATTGCCGTATGCAGCAGTAATCCCACACGGGACTGCCTATGCAGCAGTAATCCCACACAGGACTGTTCTATCCAGCATTAATCCCGTACGAGACTCATCTATCCAGCAGTAATCCCAGACAGGACTGGCCTATCCAGCAGTAATCCCACTTGGGACTGGACTATCCAGCAGTAATCCCACTTGGGACTGGACTATCCAGCAGTAATCCCACAGGTGACTATCCATCAGTAATAACATGGGACTGGTCCACCCAGTGGTAATCCTACACAGGACTGGCCTATCCAGTAGTAATCTCACATGGGACTGAACTATGTACCAGTAATCCGACAGCACTGACCTATCCATCCTACATGGGATTAACTTTTGCCAGTAATCCTTCATGGGACTGATGTTATTGTCTGTACCAGATAATCTATTCCAGACATTATTATCTGTACCACATCACCTATTCCAGACCTTATTGTTTGCTCTACATGTATGCTTTCAATACTGCTGCACCTTTGGCGGATGACCCCGCAAGGCGAGATGTTGGGGTTCTCAGAACGCTTGTTTATCTCGCCTTACGAAGTAAAGGGGAGATATTGTGAGGGGGGGAAAGAGGGTGTCGTCATCGGTGTCGGTTGTCGGTGTTGGTGTCCCCTGCCTGGAAATGATAGTGGGTATGCCACCTGGGGGTACTACCCCTGGGGTGCTCCAATGTTAAAATCCCTATGATGGAGTTTTGCGTTTAGCTGAAGTGCACATGTACATCTGTACTTAGAAAGTTTGTTGCAGTTGTCATTGGATGATTATGAAACTTGGTACACATGTTTCTTATGATTAGACGATGTACCTGTGCTTTATTTTTGAGAAGAAATATTAATTTTTCTCCAAATTATGGCAAATGATAGAGTTTCCTGTTTAGGTAAATTGTACATGTAGGCCTCTACATGTATACATGTACATGGTAAGTGTGCTGCAGTTGTCAGCTCTCATTGGATGATTATGAAACTTGGTATACATGTTTCTTATGATTGGAGGATGTACGTGTGCTATTTTTGAGGTGAAATATTATATTTTCTCCAAATTATGGCAAATGATAAGAGTTTTCTGTTTAGGTGAATTGTACATGTAGGCCTCTTTGTGTATACATGTACAAGTTTGCTGCAGTTGTCAGCTCTCATTGGATGATTACAAAACTTGGTACACAGGTTTTTTTATGATTAGAGAATGTACCTGTGCTATTTTTGAGATGAAATATTAATTTTTCTTCAAATTATGGCAAATGATTGAGTTTTGCGTTTAGCTGAAGTGCACATGTACATCTGTACACCACAGTTTGCTGCAGTTGTCAGCTGTCATTGAATGATTATGAAACTTGGTACACATGTTTCTTATGATTAGAAGATGTACCTGTGCTATTTAGGAGATGAAATATTAATTTTTGTTCAAATTTTGAGGGTTTTGTCTAAGTAATCTGCCAATAATAATGTACATGTATATACATGTACACCTGTACATGAAAAGTTTTCTGAAGCTGTCAGCTTTCATTGGATGAGTTTGACACTTGCTACCCAAGTTCAATGTGATTCGAGGCTGTGCATGTGCTATTTAAGAAATATGACATTAAATATGAATTTTTGTCCTAATTATTGCAGTTTAGACTTTGTACGTTTCCATTGATAAGGTTTCTGTTGGGCAAAAATTTACATGTAGATCTGTACATGGAAAGTTTTCGTGGGATGATTATAAAACTTGATGGACATGTTTCATGTTTTCCTAGGTCACAGCTCTCCCACAGTAATCCCACACGGGACTGACCTATCCAGCAGTATTCCCAAATGGCACTGGCCTATCCAGCAGTAATGCCACACGGGACTGACCTATCCAGCAGTAATCCCATATGGAACTCAACTATCCAGCAGTAATCCCAGACCAGACTGGTCTATCCAGCAGTAATCCCATTTGGGACTGGCCTATCCAGCAGTAATCTCACACAGAGCTGACCTATCCAGCAGTACTCCCAAATGGCACTGGCCTATCCAGCAGTAATGCCACACGGGACTGACCTATCCAGCAGTAATCCCAGACCGGACTGGCCTATCCAGCAGTAATCCCACATGGGACTGGCCTATCCAGCAGTAATTCCACACGGGACTGGCCTATGCAGCAGTAATCTCACACGGGACTGACCTATCCAGAAGTAATAGGACACTGGACTGCAATATGCAGCAGTAATCCCACATGGCACTGACCTATCCAGCCATAATCCTACATGAGAGTAACCTATCCCGCTGTAATCCCACACAGGTTTAGCCTATCCAGCAGTAATCCCACATGGAACTGGCCTCCCCAGCCGTAATCCCACACAGGAGTGCCGTATGCAGCAGTAATCCCACACTGGACTGCCTATGCAGCAGTAATCCTCACACGGGACTGTTCTATCCAGCATTAATCCCATACGAGACTCATCTATCCAGCAGTAATCCCAGACAGGACTGGCCTATCCAGCAGGAATCCCACAGGGGACTGATCTATCCATCAGTAATAACACACAGGACTGGTCCATCCAGCAGTAACCCTACACAGGACTGGCCTATCCAGCCATAATCCTACAGGGACTAACCTATCCCACTGTAATCCCACACAGGTTTAGCCTATCCAGCAGTAATCCCACATGGAACTGGCCTCCCCAGCCGTAATCCCACACAGGATTGCCGTATGCAGCAGTAATCCCACACTGGACTGCCTATGCAGCAGTAATCCTCACACGGGACTGTTCTATCCAGCATTAATCCCATACGAGACTCATCTATCCAGCAGTAATCCCAGACAGGACTGGCCTATCCAGCAGGAATCCCACAGGGGACTGGTCTATCCATCAGTAATAACACACGGGACTGGTCCATCCAGCAGTAATCCTACACAGGACTGGCCTATCCAGCAGTAATCTCACATGGGACTGACCTATCCAGCAGTAATCTCACACTGGACTGCCCTATGCACCAGTAATCCGACGGCACTGACCTATCCATCCTACATGGGATTAACTTATATCCCAGTAATCCTACATGGGACTGATGTTATTGTCTGTACCAGATAATCTATTCCAGACATTATTGTCTGTACCACATCACCTATTCCAGACCTTATTGTTTGCTCTACATGTATGCTCTACATGTATGCTTTCAATACTGCTGCACCTTCGGCGGATGACCCCGCAAGGCGAGATGTTGGGGTTCTCAGAACGCTTGTTTATTTCAATTTTCAATCTCAAATTTCAGTTTAAATTTATGTTCACATTTTCAAATTCAAATTTCAGATTAAGAGTTTAACATTTTTCATCTAAAATCTGAACTTCAAATTAAGCTTTTTTCCCTTACTGGATATAGTTTGAGGACAGCAAAATTATGTGGTAGAGGAAGGAGCTATTACTCTGAATGTTGTAATTCTCTCACGGTCCATCTTGTCCAAAGGCCATCAGTTGATCTCCATTTCTCATGTTGATGTTATCATGGTTGTATGATTTCTGTTTGCTCTATTGATCAGGTGGCCCACCATCTTATACCACATGATGAGAAAGCAGAGTGGTCCATCAAATTGGGTGAACCGGTCGCAAAATAACAACTTCTTACCAAGACTGCGACAAGCTTCCTGAATGATGAAGCCAGACAATTGGACCTCTCCCTGAACCCTAGTTGTTGTTGTTGTATATGTAGTATTGTAAAGGTTACCTGTATGACATGGTTATCATCATTCCATGTATAGATAGATGTTTGATATTGTCATACATGATTACAGGTTGTAGTACCCTGTGTAATACACAGCCCCCAGCTTGCTGGTTTTCTGGGAGAGGTAATCTGCTGGTAACCCGAAGGATAGCTTACCACTGATCTCCAGCTCTGCCCAACTTGGCTGGGTGGTGCTTAAAGCCCTGTCACACTCACCCGCGATCACGCTGGCGCTCCCACTGCGACCTGAAAAGTATGAAAGCGTGAGGCAAAGCGTAGTAAGGTCTCTGAGAACGATTTGGTGACGCAGTGGAAACTGTCAAGGACGGGAGAGGGGCGCCATGTGCTACCTTGAGTGCCAAACCTCGGCCCTTGTTTTGTGCATGCACAAAACAAGCGCAGCGGGTCGGCGCTCTGACGAAAACGGTGTAATGATGCAGTACAGTCGCCTTGGCAGCGCAAAGCGAACTACATGCCTCTTCCGTTCTTATTGCGCTGCTACTGCACTTCTACTACGCTTTGTGGGCTTGTTTGCGCTCATTCTACGTCCACAATGCGCTGCCACTGAGACTATGATGCTCAATATACGTCCAACGCGTTGTTCAGACGTTTGCAATAAGTTTACAGTGCGTTCTTATTACGATCCCACTTCCACTGACCCCCCACACACACACATTTTGGTATAAATACAGCTCTATCGTCTATATACACAATCAGTGTGCATCTGCTCTTGACCATGGCCGCAGACAGGCAGAATGTGCTAATTGTACAGCAGTTAGCACATATGCAAGCACAACAGGCACAGGATGACCAGGCCCTTGTCAACATCATGAGAAGGAGAAGGAGGAGGAGGGGAAGAAGGGAGAGAAGATGCTGGGTCCGACCATGGTTACACGCCCCACATGCGCAATGAACGAGTTGCAAAGGTATTGAGAGCGTAGTGAGAGCGCAGCGGCAGCGACTTGGACGCACTGAGAGCGCAGTGGGAGCGCATTGAGAGCGCACTGATGATCAAACTGGGAATGCATAGGGTCGCAGTGAGAGCGTAATAAGCGAGTCGAGAACGTACTGTAAGCTACTGTAAGCTACCTGGTGTCATGGATTTCACAATTTTCGGCGATGTCACTGCGCTTTGGTGAAAAATTTCAAAGTCCGGGAGCGCAAAGCGGTCGACGGCTGATCGCAGTAGAGTGTGACAGGCGTATTAGTTGGTTCGTTACGATAGTACTGAAATAATGTTGAAAGCGCCGTTAAATCCTATTCACTTAGGGCTGTTCCATTTGAAAATATGTACCCCCCCAGGAAGGGAAAAAAATTAATAATATATTGGTGGGTGGGGTTGTCCAGAATAGAAATCTCTTGGTGGTCCCTCCAGGTAATAAATTGCTTCTCTTGGTGATTGTTTAAGCCTGTAAAAATATTGCTTCTATGGGTGGGCCCTCTTTTACCAATATGCACTTTGTTATTTGGAAAGGCATTCCTTTTTAATGGAAATTGATGTGAAAAATCGCGGAAAACGAGCTTTATCCGGTCCTCAACATTCTTCGTTGCGCTCTGGCGACTTCCGGCTGTTTGGAGTAGTCTCCCGTGAAAACAAAGAATGGGTGCGGGCCCTTTACTCCTTTGGGAAATATTTCCATGGTTTTCCGTTCAGCCTTGAAAATTCAGGGTAAAATGGCGGACTGGGATTGTAAATCTGTTGGCGAATGGTTGAGGCGGGAGGGCTTGGGACAACATGTCCAAACCTTCGAAGGTGAGACATTATTTTATTCAATATGTATTCAACGAACGCGAAATACTAATCACTTGCAAATATGTCTTGTAACGGCCTTCTTGAAAATATTCACGGTACATCGTGACATCACGTGGTCCTGGGCAAATCCAAAGGGGAAGTGTGATGATAGGCCTCTATCAATGAATACTCATGTGGACTGTTTATGTTTACATTTTGAACAATAGCAGTGCGTGCGCAATGGGTGGGTGCCTTTTCCCTTCCAAATAGAAAATGTGGGTGGGTGGGCTGCTATGATGAAAAAAAAAAAATGCTTCTCTCCCAGGTTGTACTGGACATTTATTTGCTGTGCTTGGTGGAGGCAAGGAGAATTAATTTGCATATATTGGTGGTTGGGGTGTACAAAGTTTCCCTTCCTGGGGGGGTACATCTTTTTAAATGGAACAGCCCTTACTCACTCATGGAAACTTAGAGATTATAGCAGTCAGTCTTACAGCCCATCCTCCTAGCAATTGATGATCTCATCCAATCCAAGCAAACATTACTAGGATAATACTGACCAATCAGATTCACTGACACTGTAGTTAGTTACAAGAGTGGAGCTTGATATGCCCACAAAGCAGAAATATATTGTATTATTGAATTTTTATACTATTTTGTGAGTGGTCAGCAGATTTTTGGAGAGAACTTCAAAATCATATCTGATAAGTTATTGGCAGCCATATATTTTTATGTGTATAAAGTGTTGTTGTACATAATAGTTAACCTATACTCCGTCCATGTTGTTAAGATATGTTAAATTTTATTTGTTGGTCGTCTGATATGTCTGATTCCCTCCACAGTTTGTACTGTATTGTATAGTTTAGTATAATAGTATTCCATCCATGAGATTTGTAACACACTCTTGTACAGTTCCATGTACACATATTAAGTATTTCCTTGATGTCAATAGACATTCTGCTGTTGTGAATAATTATACTGTAATATAGGGGTGCATGTTTTTCTGGTATTTTTGTCCTCCGCCACGAAGTGGTGGGAGGACTTGGAAATGCTAGCCGTCGGTCCGTCCTTCCGTCCGTCCGTCCGTCCGTCGCACATCTTGTGAACGCGATATCTTGAATACAATTAGACCAATCAACTTCAAACTTGAGAAGGTGCTTCACATCAGTTAGATGGCCATTGGTATTGATTTTCACTGAGGTACGTAATCCAAGATGGCCACCATCGACTATATTGGATTCTGTCCGTCCCACATCTTGTGAACGCAATATCTCAAGAACAATTCATCCAATCGACTTCAAACTTGAGAAGGTGCTTCACATCAGTCAGACGGCCATTGGTATTGATTTTCACTGAGGTACGTAATCCAAGATGGCCGCCGTCGGCCATATTGGATTCTGTTCGTCCCACATCTTGTGAATGCGATATCTCGAGAACAATTCAACCAATCGACTTCAAACTTGGGAAGGTTCTTAACGTCAGTCAGATGGCCATTGGTATTGATCTCCACTGAGGTACATAATCCAAGATGGCTGCCATTGACCATATTGGATTTTGTTCATCCCACATCTTGTGAACGCGATATCTCGAGAACAGTTCGACCAATCTTGAGAATGTGCTTCGCATCAGTCAGACGGCCATTGGTATTGATTTTCACTAAGGTACGTAATCCAAGATGGCCGCCATCGGCCATATTGGATTCTGTTCGTCCCACATCTTGTGAACGCGCTATCTCGAGAACAATTCAACCAATCGACTTCAAACTTGGAAAGGTTCTTGACGTCAGTCAGATGGCCATTGGTATTGATCTTCACTGAGGTACATAATCCAAGATGGCTGCCATTGACCATATTGGATTTTGTCCATCCCACATCTTGTGAACGCGATATCTCGAGAACAGTTCGACCAATCGACTTCAAACTTGAGAATGTGCTTCGCATCAGTTAGACGGCCATTGGTATTGATTTTCACTGAGGTATGTAATCCAAGATGGCTGCCATGGACCATATTGGATTCACTCCGTTCCACATCTTGTGAACACAATATCTCGAACAAATCAACCAATCGACTTCAAACTTGGAAAGGTTTTTCACATCAGTTAGACGGCCATTGGTATTGGTTTTCACTGAGGTACGTAATCCAAGATCCTGGCTGCCATTGACCATATTGAATTCTGTCCATCACACATCTTGTGAACGCGATATCCCGAGAACAGTTCGATCGGTTCGATCGTCCTTCCGTCCGTCCGTCCGTCGCACATCTTGTGAACGCGATATCTTGAATACAATTAGACCAATCAACTTCAAACTTGAGAATGTGCTTCACATCAATTAGACGGCCATTGGTATTGATTTTCACTGAGGTACGTGATCCAAGATAGCTGCCATTGACCATATTGGATTCCATCCGTCTCGGATCTTGTGAACGTGATATCTCGAGAACAATTTGACCAATCGACTTCAATCTCGAGAGGGTGCATCACATCAGTTAGACAGCCATTGGGATTGATTTTCATTGGGGTAGTATGTAATCCAAGATGGCTGCCATTGACCATCTTGGATTTCACTCACCCATATTGTACCCATCTGTGTTGTGAACGCGATATCCATATACAACTACAGACTTACATTCCAGTGTTACACTACCCATTACTGCTTCCCAAACCTCCTCAAATTGTCTCAACAATTCCAGATAAACGTCTCTTTCCACATACACATATCCACTTTACAAGTTATTTTTAAGGAGATATTGGAAGCATATATGCTGCATGCTCTCAAACAGGCTACTTGGCGGAGGACCTGCTAGCTACTCAGCTTGTCACATTTGTTTCAATGATTTATCAAATGAAGCCATTCCCACCCCTGAATTTCTGTACTAAATTAAGGGTTTTTACATTATATGCATTTTGCTATTCATAATAAATATGTACAATAAGCCTTCCCAACCACCTGATGAACATCTTCAGAAACTGAATATTCCACAAATGAAATATGATTTTCAAATTCTGATTGACTGTAATCATATCATACAAGCGTGTAGTCCGTCATTCATAATTCAGCCGTCGTCCATTAAAGAATATCCGCGTCCATAATCCAAAGACCTATTCCATATCCATATAACAGTATTAGCACCAAATTCAAAAAAGACAATCATAGTATACATAAACATAGGCTAGTTTCCTGCAAGAGAGAAGCGGTCAACAGTTTTCAATGATGCCGACAAGACATCATGATGTTCCAAAAATATAAAATCCGTATCGCTGATCAGTATTCTTAATCCATAATAATCGTTCTAAAGTCGTTATCTAGAGAATGGTGTATCTCAGTCACACTTTGATTGTGACTTCATATGAGCACCATGAGGATCTTGAAGTACATGGGTTCATACGGCCCCTAGCCCCGGGTTAAGCGGAATTAGACACAAGTTACGAAACGTAACACCATAGATCTTGCACGCTACGTTCGTGTTTTGCTATCAGCATGCGATATGTATCGCCAAATTTGAGAAACTTTGAGTGGCGGCGCTTGGAGGAATAGCCCTGTTTTATAAGTTTCTGCAACAATGTTCTGTGACGTTGATTGAAATCGTCACAATTAACACAGGATCTAGCAAATGCCACTAGGCGAGATATGTATATGCCATATGCAGGTCCCACTGGAATATTACTGTCCAGAAAGGGATAGTTTACGATGTCGAAATTGTAATCATCTCTTTTGTCATTTTGTTCTTGAATCATCTTGTCTGAGCATATCTGCTAATTTTAAGCCATTTGTTGTCCAAAGTTAACTTACTGTTGGTACCTAACTTACGAAGCTTCTTGAAATTGGGGCAACCTAGGACCTGGCATAAGGCATGCCAAACAGAATGGCATGGTGTGCCGAGTTGGAACTCACTAGCATACTCTTTGGAACTCGGTAAAGAAAGAATGGCTTATGTCTGGCTGGCATATGCCATTCCAAATGGAACTCCGCTCCATCCAGAACACTAAACTGGGCATGATGTATCCCATTTGGATTACTGGCAAATGCCATTGCTATGAACATGATGAAGGATTACTGGCAAATGCCATTCCTATGAACATGATGAAGGATTACTGGCAAATGCCATTCCTATGAACATGATGAAGGATTACTGGCAAATGCCATTCCTATGAACATGATGAAGGATTACTGGCAAATGCCATTCCTATGAACATGATGAAGGATTACTGGCAAATGCCATTCCTATGAACATGATGAAGGATTACTGGCAAATGCCATTCCTATGAACATGATGAAGGAACTCCTGCCCTAATTTCAAGAAGCTCCCTTACTGTTGGTACCTAAATTCTTATGTGCATGGAATAAATATTTATTAGTATAAGATCATTGACATCTTGTTTATAGTCTGTATATTACCAGTACAGGTTCATCTACAGACTGATCTCAGGGTTCTTGATAACCATATATAAAGTACAAAATAAACTTAACCTTGAATGTGACAAGAGAAAAACCAAAACACAAGCGATTACTTGTGGTTACAATAGTGAGCCTATTTTGATTGCAGCTGAAGAACAACTCTCTCAACTACAAAAAAAGTAGCACAGGCAGAGATATTTATCAAATGCATCCAAGCATGTCTACATGTGCCTTGGTTTTATGAGAATAACGCATGATGGGTTTTCCCCAATGACGTATTTCCTCAGTGTGACTACATGTATATGCACTTTCACGTTGGAGTCGCACGCTCGTTCTCTGCTCAACGTTTCAGCTTTCAACCATGATTTGCTCGCGAGGGAATCACATTCAAGATTAAGTTATTACAACTCGTGTACTGTATGTAGACTTGCCAATGCAAGTTGAATAACATTGTAAATTTTAGGCTAAAAATTATAGACAATGTTCATATTTCAGTGAACAGAGAATTTTTGTATGATATACTTTTACATGTGAATTTGAGTCTGGTTTTGTCCAATTCATCTCTATATTTGGTGCAGTTTACATTCCTTTTGGTCATCATAGAAACATCCTGTAAAACTTGTTTTGATGAATTGATTTTTATGAGAATCATAGTTATACATACATGACATAGATATAGATTTTTTTTTCTTATTGAATTAATTGAAGGGATAGCCTTGTTTGATGAACAGTACACATTTGGAAGGGCTTGGAGTTACAATGGTCTAATATCACCCATGTGATGATTTACCAATTGATATACACATAAATATTTTCTTGGAGTTATCATGAATAAATGGTATTTCAATTGATTTGGGGTTATACTTTAGCTTTCAGATTCTGTACATCCATCTTTTGCCGGCATGGTTTGAAGGGTCCTCTTTCAAAGTCTTCAAACAATGTTCTGTCTGCGGAAAATTCAAAGTGTTCGGGACATCCATGGAGTATACACGCCTCAATTTAATTTTTACCCCTCTGCCAAAATTTGGCCGAAGGGTATTGTCATCGTCATCGTCATGTACTTTCGTCCGTCTGTCCGTCCGTCCGTCTGTCTGTCTGTTCGTCACATCTTTCTTGTTACCAAGATATCTAAAGAACGACTTACCCTAGGCACACCAAACTCGCAATGCACATCCATATGCTCGTGACCCAGAACCCTATTGAATCTGGACCCGATTGGTTGGAAACTTTGGTGGCCATCTTTAATTTATGCGAAACCATCACAGTTTTCTCATTACCAAGATATCTTTAGAACGACTTGCCCTAGGCACACCAAACTTGCAGTGCACATCCATATGCTCTTGACCCAGAACCGTACTGAACCCTGTCTGGACTCGATTGGTTAGAAATTTGGCAGCCATCTTTAACTTATGCGAAACCATTAATCGTGTGTATCTCGGGTACCATTTCGCTGTTCAGTGCGAAACATGGTACAGATCATCGATGCATCAAGAAACTTAAAAGGAATGACCAAACCAGTTTCCATGATTCGGTGGAAACCTTCGCGGCCATTTTTAATTTATGCAAAATCTTTAATGATGTACATCTCTGATACCATTTAAGTGTTCTATACAAAACTTGGTATACAGCATCAATGTATCAAGAGACTTGCAATGAATAATCAAATCAGTTCCTCTGAGTGACTGGAAGGATGGGTGGCCATCTTTCATGTATGCAAAATCATTAATGATGTCTATTTCTGATACCGTTCAAATGCTTGATGTAAAATTTGGTATACATCATCGATGCATCAATACACTCACGATAAATGACAATTCTGGTTTTTCTGATTCGGCGGGAACCGTGGTGGTCAGCTTTAATGTACACATCAGTTCCTCTGAGTGGCGGGAAGGATGGGCGGCCATCTTTAATTTATGCGAAATCATTAATGATCTCTATTTCTGATACCGTTCAAATGCTCGATGTAAAATTTGGTATACATCATTGATGCATCAAGAGACTCATGTAATGAATACTGGTTTCTTTGATTGGGCGGAAACCTAAGGGGCCATTTCTAATTGCAAAATTTTTGATAATCTGTAAGCTTATATTTGTCACTTGACTGCTTGGTGTTCCTGACATCTTGGTTCTGATTGAATACATTATGAATGACTGGCGCCCAGAGCAGAGGGGTTTTCAGATGCGCAGCTTCGTATTATATGTCTGTCATGCTTCTCTGCTTTGTCCAGCAGGTCTTAGCCAATCCCATAATATCCCACACATGGACAGTCTAGTTTTTACTCCTAGCAGGAAGCCGGATTGCACTTTTTTTTGCAAATTTCTCTGAAATGTATTGGACATTCATTCAAGGGATTTACGTCTTCCTACCTTACAATTACATACCTTTACCCTTACATGCTTACAAGCCTGATGGATTGGTTTGTATGGTTTACATTTACATGTATACATGTACTCACTCTTTGGTACCAATTTT
This sequence comes from Hanleya hanleyi, assembly GCA_036873755.1. Taxonomy (NCBI): domain Eukaryota; kingdom Metazoa; phylum Mollusca; class Polyplacophora; order Lepidopleurida; family Hanleyidae; genus Hanleya; species Hanleya hanleyi. The sequence continues at coordinate 19,223 of JAVTVY010051151.1, forward strand.
CACTGTACTTTATTGTAATAACAACTGTACAGTTGAATCGCTCAGTATGAGAGCAAACAAGATGGCTGTGCACTGCTAAACCGGCATAGGTTCGAGTCACTTGCTAATGGGCAGTGGTTCTCTCCTGGTACTAAGGCTTTCTCCACCATTCAAACTGGATGTCACCAGATGAGCGAAATATTCTTGAATGTGACATTAAACCAAATCCCCCCCAAAACAAGATGGTGGCAGCCATGTTGTCTTTCATGTGATTTCATCATCACGAGTGTGAATTATTCAGCTATGCAAATGATTAAATGTATGTATACATGTAATAACTTCATATACCAGCCTGAAAAGTTGAATTTTTCAGACGTGGAAAAATTTGCATGACTATCATAAATTGTGTTGTGCTCAACTGATTAGAGAACAAAAGTCTCCTAGATACCTTTATCGAATGGATCGAACTACAGTGTATTATGTATATTCTACCATTATAGGTACAATAGCAGCATATTATTGGTACTGTTTATGGTTCTCATGATGGGGTATTTTAGCACAGTTTTGGCTTCTGGTAATACCTTCAACACTAAACAAGTATGTTTTAGTAGAGCACTCATTGCCTCATAGTTTTGAGCCAAAGAGAACTTGACGAGAGCTAGTCTTTGGCTTGCACAGCTCTGGTAATGCCATACCTCTCCGGTCTGCTGTATCGACCACTCCCATGGCTGCCTACTCAGCACCCAAAGATGCGACTGCAGAGTCCTCATGGGAGATACGACAGATTGGGATGGTGTGGGTATTGTTGTAGTGGCAAGATCGCTGCAGTGAATGAACTCGACGTCGGTTGATGTGTTGGCAATTTATAGCCATGGTAATTCCGGCTCATTAATTTGCTCATCCATTAACATCAGATGAGTTATTTGTTTGAGGAGATCTGCCATCACAGCTCTGGAGCTAGCATATCTAAATCCGCTTAAGCTGGTGCTAGGGGTCGTCTGGATTCTTCATAGTCTCCACATGAATAGCTGCAATAAAAGCGCGGCTGAGATACTGAGGCTACATCCGAGAGTCCACTGTATTCTCGTATCTGAATGTGAGGTGCCGAGGGAAGCTTTCCTGTAGAGTCATATGGTTGCTTATTAGTTGCCAGTTGTCGTCAGTTTTTCCAACCTCTTGCATATCGTTCCTATTGGAGCACACGGACAAGGATTCTCAGGCTGCAAATATGCTGAAGATGCTGGCTGGTCCTCGTATGGTCCTCTGCTGAAAGTGTGTGGGGGATATACACATGTTAAGCCATCGCTAACTTTCTATGTTGGAAAACAGTTTTGAGGTGCTTTCATTGGCATTGCAAAGAAAGGGTAAGCATTTCTTGCAACCAGCTCTGCCGAGGTCCTCTGATCAAAGGAAGTGGTTGGGGGCGGCCTCAAAGGTTGGATGTCAGTGCTCCATCCTAACCAGCCTTTAGCATCGGAAGGATTTGCTTCCGACTGATCTGACAGGCAAGCTGGGGAAGAAGAGCTTAAGGAGACTGGATCTTCTGCTTAGGCTGGGTTACCATCTGCACGCTTAGTAGTCCAGTCAAATTGAGGTTTGACCCACCACAAATTGCAACAGAATTGTTTTTGCTGCAGTGCATTTCCGAAAGGTCTCTAGAATAACATACTAAAAGTCCACAAACAGATATGCATGGGAAAGATATTAAATTTCAAGTTGAACTTTGCCGTATTTTTCGCGAAATTTCAGTGTTTACTGTCTCTTGCTCCTATAAGAAAACCTTGTACTTGGTACTAAGCGTGAAAGAAATGGGTCATTACTTACACTCATTCCATTCGTTATCATATCAAGATTATACTCAGCCTAAAATAATACCCTTGCACGAAAATATTGATGGAGAAATTCAAAATGGCGGATGTATGGGGTCATTCTAAATCTGAACATTTTACCATTTTCATGACAGTCCAGGCAATCTATCTGGGTTTTTTTAGCTGGACCCAAAACAAATCGCAACAGAATTTTTTTCACTGGTATGCATGTCTAATAGGTTCCCAGAACAACATACTAAAAGTCTACCAAAATCTATTTGGTGGAGATACGACTTTTTTGAAAACAAAGATACGCCATTTTATAATACATAATAGGCCATTATGCCTCATATAAGCAAGGTAGAATATTGTTTTTTCCGTGAATTAGGACAGTTTATCATCCAGAAATCCAATTAATGCATGACCCAGGGCACAGTATGCCATGGTGCTGAAAACATGTGTCTTCCCGGTGGATTTGCTCATAAGCGTAGGTAGCAAACTGATAGTTCAGCATCAGGCTATATGAATTATACATGGTAATATTCAATCAGTTAACATTTTTGCCATTAGCATAATCATCTGAAAGAGGAATTCTCTCCCAAAATAAATGAAATGACAAGCTGCGATATATTTTCCTTCAACCCATAACTGTCACAGACAATATTTTCACAAACACACTCATGGAGATATCTCTCTATTATCACAACATGTGCCTTGTTGAAAAATACAGCTCTGCAAACCATTAATGATCTATCGCAATTGTGTGTCAGATATGTTTTCACGAAAGAAGAATAATTATGCAGATCCTATCATCTAATTATCAAACAAATAATAATCTAGATTATAGGCAAACTTGATGTTCTACCATGACGTTCTACCATGCCATTTACCATGTTTCATTTCACATTTTCAACAATATAAGCCATGCTCCTACAGATGCATCTTCTTCAGCTACAATCTTTCTTGCAGTTGCACCTGATAACCTCAAAGAGTGCCAGTGGAACTGGTGGCAGTTCAGTTTTCAGAGAGAAGCCGTCCACCCTCATTCCTGTGGCTGCAATGGATGGTGTTCCCCTTTCCACTCTAAACACGCGAACCTTGATACTTAGCTGATGCTGATGTTGGTGGAAGGTTTTGTACCTGCACATATATGGTTCGTTTTTGTCACTGAAACGCTTGTATCTCAAGAAGCCAATTGCTTCGTCAGGGTTATCATTGTATAAACACACAAGCACCTGCAATAGATAACCTCATCGGGACTCCCAATGGCCTCGTTGAACACCTCAGCATGTTGGCTAAATAGTTCATTGAGCGTTGTTTTCTTTACGGCCGCGCATTTGCCAATGCCATATGGTCAGTATACTGTGTCACAGCCCTGAATGGCATGCACAAACAGCATATTTGTGCAGACTTACATTCCCAGCACAGCCTTTGTCTTCTTGACATACTATCCGTTTCTTTGCATACTTTCTTGGCTGGAAGTAGATGTCATTATCATCCTTGTCTGCATGAAAACAGAGCAAAACAAACAGGTCAATATCATCACCAACCAAAGTTTTGATGCTTTCAGTCGATTAAACGACAGCTTTTACAATAAAAACATCTGCATATGAAACATCCCGCCCTTTCCAACTGGTCACTCATAAGAGTAATGAACTGCTGCTTGTTGACGTTGTTTGCTAGTAATTCGTCTTTCTTTGACTGAATGACCATGTCACTAGCGGGGCCAGAGAGTTTGGAATGTCAAGAAGACAAAGGCTGTGCTGGGAAGGGAAGTCTGTACAAATATGTTGCTTGTGCGTGCCATTCTGGGCTGTGACACAGTATCCTGACCATATGGCATTGATAAAGGTGCTGCCTTGAAGAAGACATCTGTCACTGAGCTATTTCGCCGACAAGCTGAAGTATTCATCCAGGTCATGGAATTACAACACATATAAGGGAAGTGGGAAGAGGTGCCGACATACTGACTGCGTCACATGACTTCACAGAATAGTCTTCTGGTTAACCTATTCTAAAGCACATACCAAGGATCTAACGATTCGTGATATGTGTTGTATCTCAGGTACGCTTTTGTTGTACCTGTTCATGTGGCAACTTGGATGATATGACCACACGGCCCCTAGCACCGGCATAAGCGGTATTAGATACAAATCTAGAGAGCTATGATGGAAATGCTCTGACAACTCGTATACTGGTAATTGGTGAGCTGTTTCGCTGTGACAACTCGTACATTGGAGATTGGTGAGCTGTATCGTCGTCCCGACGAAGGTCATTTATTGCAGCAGCATAGAAAACGCTTATATGTTTATACAGTAGTAACCTAGACGAAGGAATGTACTTGAGAGGAAGACCATCCATTGCAGCCACAAAAATGGAGGTGGACAATTCAATCGGCATCTCCCTGCGAAAACTGATCTGCCACCAGCTTCAGGGGTTACTTGAGGTTATCAGGTGGAACTGCAAGAAGGATTGCAGCTGAAGCAGATGCGCCTGTAAGGATCATGGCTTGCATTGTTCAAGTGTGTGCGGAGAATGCAAACGACTGAGCTGTGCAAACTCATCAAACCCAGACCTTTAAAAATGACATTAGTGAAGACTGGTATTGGGATTGATAGTGCTGTGAAATATTCCTCAACATATGGTAATGTTCATGCGGAATAACAATAAAAGACATCAACTATATGTATGAGAAGTCACTTCCCCTAATAATATTTTACCATGAAACAGAATGTAAAATGAAACATAAGTTATGCCGTCAACTTTGCCTATAATTCAAAGTATTATTTGTTTGATAATTAAATGATACATTAGGATCTGCATAATTATTCTTCTTTCATCAACAACATCTGTCTTACAAATAGTTGTGATGGATCATACATGTTTGGCAGATTGTCGTTATATATCTGAACTATTGCTAAACGCGACGTTGAAGCTAATTTTTCTCTCTCTCTCCTGATTGGCAAGGCTGTATTTTTTTCAACAAGGTACGAACACTATTGAATGTCGAACTCGATACTTGCTACGTGCTTGTGATAATAGAGTTATATCTTTATAAGTTGATGGAACTATTGTCTGTGATAGTCATAGGTTGAAAGAAAATATATCACAGCTTGTCAGTTCCCTTTCGGATAACAATGCTAATGGAAATAATGCCAACTGGCAGGATATTACCATGTATGATTATATACCCTGGTGCTGAACTATCGTTTTGCTATCTACTTTTATGAGCAAATCCATTTGGGAATGTAAATGTTTTCACCACTATAGAATAATGTATCCTAGATCATCATGTATTGATTGGATTTCTGGATGATAAACTGTCCTTATTCAGAGACAAACCAATATTTTCTACCTTCTTATATGAAGCATGATGGTGTATCTTTGTTTTAGAAAAAGTCGTATCTCCGCCAAATAGATTTTGGTGGACTTTTAGTATGTTGTTCTGTGAACCTATTAGAAATGCATACCAGTGAAAAAAATTCTGTTGCAATTTGTTTTGGGTCCAGCTAAAGAAAAACCAGATAGATTGCCTGGACTGTCATGAAAATGGTAAAAAGTTCAGATTTAGAATGACCCCATACATTCGCCATTTTGAATTTCTCCATAAATATTTTCGTGCAAGGGTATTATTTTAGGCTGAATATAACCTTGATATGATAATGAATGGAATGAATGTAAGTAATGACCCATTTCTTACACGCTTAGCACCAAGTACAATGTTTTCTCATAGGAGCAAGAGACCGTTAAACACTGAAATTTCGCGAAAAATACCTCAAGTTGCAACTTGAAATTTAAGATATTTCCCATGCATATGAGATTGTAGACTTTTAGTATGTTATTCTGGGGACCTTTCTGAAATGCATAGCAGTGAAATAAATTCTGTTGCAATTTGTGGTGGGTTAACCCCCAAAATGCACTAGATTTACTGGACTATAGGAGCAGAAGCACTTCTGCGACCTGTGGCACAGACTGCTAGCAGCGGGAACTAGTGTGAAGTCCCCGAGGCTCTGCTAGAGCTATATCATTGTATGCATTTGGCAACTGCAACTTGATTGGACTTGCTGACCCGTCGAATTCGTCATAGCCAGAGTGCAACTAGCTTGACATAGACTATTCCTGGTTGAGTTTGGAACCATGTCTGTGCAACAAAGACTATTCACCAAATCTCTTGATTCTGCAAGGACGAGTTACTAGCGTACATTGCTGAGGGTCATGTAGACGCGCAGGAGTTCGAATGCAAACGCAAAGCCAGCGGTTCCAAGCCCACTTCGACTGCTACCAAAACCTCGAGGCTGAACCAGTCTAGAAGGGGCAATTTGAACAAGAGTAAGGGCAAGAAGAACTCCGGAACTTCT
>JAVTVY010051152.1:0-26153 GCA_036873755.1 Hanleya hanleyi
AACACCCAGAATCAGAATACTCGACCCTAGACCACACCGGACACGCTACCACTTAAATGTTACCGAACGGACACCTCAACACAGAATATGATCCTTTGACTTTCACGTAATATAGGACGTAGACCTGCCGTTCTGTACCCCACTACACACTCCAAGCAATTGTTACAGGCACAGATTTCTGGAAGGACCCACCCTGTTCCCCAAGGGCGTCGTTAGGGAAGTCGTCTCGACGAATCCTGAAAACGCCCTGGTTCTCCCAGTTTTTTCTGGACGGCTTTGTGCGTACTATTGGGGTACCGAGACAAAGGAATCATCAACGCGATTATAATAAATATTTTCCAGTATAAAAACCAATTACAGACTTAACGACTTGTATATAGCGACTCTTCTCTATATTATTTATATTTCCTCATTGTTATTGTTATTCATTATTTAATTATTTATTTTAATATCTAGCGCTGCAAAAGATCTCAAATTAACAAAGAAATGTACCGTGAAATTTAAATAAAACATTGAGTTGATGGGCCGCGAAATCCGTATGGGAAGCGGCCCTTAAACTACAATTTCAATCAATCCAAACATGGTGGAAATAGGTGCTGGAGAACTGACAAGAAGTCAAATGACCCCAATATTCTAGCTTTCATGTATCTAACAACACCGCAAGAATATAAAATGATCCCTGCGATGATTTGTATCTCAGGCACGCTTTCAGTGTGGCTGTTCACGTGGACGTCTTCAGTGTTATGCCCACACGGCCCCTAGCACCGGCTGGGGCGGTATTAGATACGAATCTCATCATCCCAAGTCATGGTTCGTCTATCAAATTCCAGGGCGCATTCGTGAACTTTTGACATCCTCGAACATGCCCATATTTGAAAAAATTAATGGCCAGTCAATGTGTCGTATATTTCGTCTCCTTCTGGTTGCTTTTTTGAAGTCAGTTGTTTATTTCCCTGTGTTTTGACTTAAGAGACGCCCCCATGTTGTTTCCTCTCGGACCTCAAAGAGTTTGTCCCCCAGCTTTTTTTCCACATAAACTGGGCATTCATCTAAACATAGCCAATTATCGCGCGGGTTTTTGCTTCATGTTATCTATTTCAGGGGTTGTGTCGGATAGCCAAGTTGACATGGCTTTGCATGTTCGTTCCTAGTGTCGGAGTGAAAGAAACGCTGGTCCCTAGGGACCAGTGTCCGGTGTCTTATGCTTTACCTCCTGGGACAGACTCTGATAGCCAAGTGACCCTCTTCAGTTGTCATTGTCCGGACTGGGTTAAATCATAGCAAGTGGACACTCATATAGATTTGTGGAACCACCGTTTTTTTCAACTTTCTCTTTCGGCATTAATGTCTTCAAGCACATGGTGATTCTCCACCGAGATCACCCATCGTGTGAAGCGGGATGAATACCTAAGACCATCGACACAGAATTCCTCTACACGGCAAATAAGTAGGGCCTTAATCTATTTATCTTGACTATTTGTTTTTAGTGGTCAAAACATGAAGTAACAATAAACGCTCTCAGTGGTGTTATCCAAGACCCTTAAAACAATCAGTCTTTCAGTCACAATAAAGGGAGGCAACTCTCGCGCACATTCTGCGGAAGCTCGGTACGCGGCGCTTCAAAGGCTGGACACTGCTCGTGCTGCACTAAATTGTTTTTGGTTCTTGTTCAAATAACTAACCCATTTTATTCTCTCAACGTTTGATATACATCCACATAATAATGTCTGAGAACGAGAAGATAAGCGACAGTCATGTGAGTATTGTTGCAGAAACTTCTTTTCGTGGGACACGGGAGCAAAAAAAGTGTCGAAAAGTGGGCTCGCTGTGGTTCCCCACGTGTGCAACACAAAAGCAACAACAACATCTACAACAACAGAACGACTTGAAACTTGTATGAAACTTCTACATACCCGTCTTTTAATTTTATGGAAGGCCCACCCGGAATTTTTAATCGATAGACTCTTTTCGAGCGAGGGATGTTCTAGTCTAGATGGAGAAAACCATCCATGAATTGATGTGATATCTGACGGTCGTAATTCATGGATGGAGCGCCAAGTCATAGTAAAACACCGAGTAGAAATCCAGCCCCCCTCGCCTGACGAGGGGGATGGTATTTACGCTAAAAATACGATGAAAGCATCCAAGTTTAGCAACTTTCTATCTCCTCAGATCATTATCCTATCCATAAACACCGTTTATTTGGGTATTCGGCTCTGTTTTGTTGAGATAGCAGCATAAATCCACACCTACTGTACCGTTTTCTTCCATCCGCCTCTGTTCACTCGAAAGTTAGGCCACCAAGCATGCGCACACGATACACTTCACGTCATAGTCACGTGACTCTCATTTGGCGACCCGTCGTCATCCGCGCACTTCCTCCACACGTGGTAGGGTGTTTCTAGCTGACAGGCGCGCTCGAATCATGGCAGAAGCGGCTAACTGATTACACGCGTGAGAATAATCCTGCATTTTAAAACAATTCTTGATAGTTATTCCAGGTATTGTGTAATAAATATCCCTTGGATTGCGCCCGAGAGGTGATAATGACCCTTATAAAAAAAACCCGTGGTTTACCATACATTACCATAGGGTAAAGTATGGTAATGCATGGTAAACCACGGTTCTGTATGGTAATGTATGGTAAATCCGAGGTAAAATATTGTATGGTAAAGTTCACCGTGGTTTACCATACAACGAACCGTGGTGAACCACGGTATTCCAGGCTGAACCATGAACATCCATGGTAATGTATGGTAAATCCGAGGTAAAAGATTGTATGGTAAAGTTTACCGTGGTTTACCATACAATGAACCGTGGTGAACCACGGTATTCCAGGCTGAACCATGAACATCCGTGGTAATTTATGGTGAATCCATGGTAAAAGATTGTATGGTAAAGTTTACCTTGCTTTACCATACAATGAACCGTGTTGAACCTCAGTATTCCAGGCTGAACCATGAACATCCATGGTAATTTATGGTGAATCCGAGATAAAAGATTGTAGGTAAAGTTTACCGTGGTTTACCATACAACGAACCGTGTTGAACCTCAGTATTCCAGGCTGAACCATGAACATCCATGGTAATTTATGGTGAATCCGTGGTAAAAGATTGTATGGTAAAGTTTACCGTGGTTTACCATACAACGAACCGTGGTGAGCCATGGTATTCCAGGCTGAACCATGAAAATCCATGATAATGTATCGTGAATCCATACGGTAATAAATATGGTAATAAAATGTATGGTCAATTTTACCATGCTTTACCATACAACGAACCGTGTATGTTCAATGGTAGACTGTGAAACTTCATTGTTCAAATCTGTGGTAACAAATCATAATAGTAAATCAAACATCAGACGAACCGTGGTAATTCAGGTTCACAATACCCAGCAATTTAGTGTCACATGTATGTACCATACACTTTTCTGAGACAATTTGTGTTTCTATGAAATGTTCCCTAAAAGTTGATCTTTGTAGAAAACAAGAGTTTCTTACAATAATAAAGTTTTATTTCATAATTATTACTTTCGAAATATCACACAAAATTGCCAAACTATAGGTTTACATACATATTCCATTACAAATAATGGCTCACATATCCATATATCCACACAGTAAAACCACTGATAAAACGTAGGTTTTTTTTCCTACCATACATTGACTGTAAAAACGTCCTGTTGAGTTCACACCTTAATCACACTAGCTCGCGCTAGCAGACAATGACACCGTTCAATAAGCCATGAAGATACTTCATATGTACCGGTACATCCGACTTAATCGTGGATAAAACAACATGGTGCCACTGCCATCAAATTTGCTTGCTGTTTCAAATGGGCGCATCAACAATGCAAGGCACTTCGTGAGCATGCATACGACGTTCGTAAGTCTTTGTTATATTCTCCGTTTCAGAACCACATATAGGCACTTTAATAAAATACACCATTTACACCTCTGCTTGGAGACTGTAAAGATCATAACTTGCCTTTTCTTACGGCTGAAAAAGGACTTTTTGTTTGGTTAGTAATCATGCATTCAGATGAATGCTATATATGCCGATCGTATACAGCTCATAATGTGATGAATTATATAGTTTCAATCAAAAATAAAACAACAATCTATTAAATAACCGATATATTCATACATATGACAATACTCGCGCTGATAAATCACCGCCAGGCCGTAAATTATAAAGAAGAGTTGTCTTTCTTATTTGGCCGATAGATGGCGCGCTCATCGTGACGGAAACGAGGCTAAAATGTCGAGGAGTTGTGTACTGTTGTTTCATGGTTTGTGTGAGAAAATTCGCGTTGTTTTGACTCTTCACTGTAACCCAGCTGGCCTACTGTGTGGTCAAGCAAAGTTGATCGTTTGATCGACTAAACTGAGTAGCTCAACAATGAATATGATGTTGTGTTCATGGTGTTACTCGTCGAGCGGACCGGGGTGGCGGATTATGGAAATGCCGCAACAACAACAACAATGATATGAACAACGATACCTGGGGCTGGGGCATTGACACTGTGTGTCATTGTCAAGTCAACTGTCCAATGAAGAATGGCAAAGTCCAGAAAGTTGCAGCCCGAGTTTTGAGATTTAGCAGTGAGTATTTATTTTGTCTGTCTATGTAATTGTTTTATGATACAAAAACTTGCTGAGTCAACATTTTGTTATTGTGCACAAAGCCAGCATTGGCAAAGGTTGTGTTTATAAATGAAACTTGATTGCGAAACATGTATCTTAAACACCAAAAATGTGCAAACATAGAGATTATAATATGGTTCTATGATATCGACAACTTCAAAAAAATGAAAATTATATGTTAGTAAAAACATTTTGTATCTCTTGATTGTTTGACTAATTGTTTGACTGAAACTTGAAGAATAATAATTATCAAGTTTTGAAAATAATGATATAGTGGTTGCACCATTTTATAAGGAGAAAACCAGCATGCATAACATTGGTAAAAAGACATGAACAGAGAGAATTGATGTCACAAATATTTGGGTTTTTTTATTAGATAACAGGCCAGGTATGTACTTGACTACATGAATAATAGAACCATTTCCAAAACCTTCAGTGACATACTGTACATGTTAATAATTGTAATATTGTGAAACGTTAATTTCTACATGTACAGTACTGAAACAGTAATTTGAATCAAAATATGTATTTTGTATTATTGTAAATTGTATATACAAATTGTCCTTTTCACGAACAGGTGACATCGCAATCACAGTCAGAGGTAGCAGAATTGCGGAAAGAAGTAGCTGATCTACAGCGGGCAGTCGCAGACCTCCAGGAAACAAAAAAGGCCCTCAGGGCAACGAATGAATCCTTAGTGGCTACAGTTTCTTCCCTTGCCGGTTAGTTGAATTTGGAGGAATTAATCGAAAGTCTTACCAAGTAATTCTCCTTAAGTAAAATTTGTATCGTAGTTAGCCCCATGGGGCTGCTGGGTGTCGTTAAAAGGAATAGGGCCTCAGTCCCAGTATGCTTGTCGTAAGACCCGACTAAATTGGGGAATAGCAAGCTCTCTATAGTAACAAATTTCATAAATAGTAAGCTCGTTATATTTAGCAAAGTTAAGAAATTATCAATATTGTGAAAGGGGTTGTCGTCGCCGTGTTGCTGAAATATAACTGGTGCGACGTTGATTTGAACTCACTCGTATCGTAGTTAGTAAACAGGCGGGCTCTATAAATTATGTGAACCATAGCAACCGGGGTATAGAATCCAGCATATTTACCTCATTATGCCTTGGTTTGAACTCTTAATTGATTTTAAGTTTGGAATGTACCCATATGGCATATAAATTATAAAACCATGAATATTTCTCTTTTCAGGTCTTCCATCCTTGGTGGAAAAGTTATCCGATTTACTTCAGCCCCAACAACGAACCAGTCTGCCAACCCAGCATCTCACTACTGTAAGCCCCAGTGAGTCAACGATCCACCACCAAGACGACCACTGTGTCACAGTGAGACCATCCTCCCCGACAACATCTGACACCAGCCCAGTCGTTGTCGATGTTTCCAGAGATGGAATGGAATGGGTGACCACGGAAGACACATCGGGGGCAGGTGAAGAATCTTTGGTAAGCTGTTTTCACATTTTGGGAATGTAAGCTTCATAACATTGATAAGCATGAATATTGTCTGCTATTTGTTACTTAAACATTGAATGAGATGCGATAATGTTTTCTTATGCATACAACATAAAATCTGCAACTTATTTTCCTAAAAAGTCTCATTCATGGGACTAACGTAATGTCGTATTACATCATATCTTGTCTTTTCAGTTTTTTTTTTGTATTTTCACTTCTCTTTTCACACAACACTGATAAGCATGACCATTCTCGGCTATTTGTTACTTGCAAATTGAATCACATATGATATTGTTTTCCCTGTGCATATCAAATACATACAGATTATTTTCATAGAATTGAATTGAAATAAAAGGCATTGATGGGACTAATCCATTGCATCAAATTTTGCCATTTCAGTTTTCCATATCTTCTGGAATTTTAAGACTCGAGGAAGATGATGAACACCCTCCTTCAAGCTCTGTATCGTGACGAGTTTCTATCCATGCATTCTGTTGGCGGGGGAAAGCGAACCGGGGGCCTCCAAGCAAAGCCAGGCATGGATCCCAGTCATGTCCGGGAGATTGCAAGTAAGTATAACAGACACTTTTTTGTGAAAATTAATTGGTGGCAATAAAAAAATCAACCTGAATAAAGCCTATATGCACATCAGCTTCTCTCAGTTGAGGTCAGTTCCTTGTAGGGGCCATTTCCATAGACTGGTAATATGCATAGGGTCCATTATAACTACACTTGAACTCATGGCAACCTGGAAAGAGTTACACCATCGCACCCCGTCGCACAATTTTTCCTCAGAATCATTATGCGTTTATTACTCTGCTCCCATCTTTGTAGACCTGGTTATGTCCCCATCAATTATATTGAACCATCTCTATTGTTGACTATTCAGTCAATGTTACCACTTTAATAATAAGCTGTATTATTTTACTTGACAAATATCATAGACTTGAGTTACCTCCCTTTGAAAGATGTAGACCTGGTTGATGTGGCCATCTTAAAATGATAAGGAACATTCTCTTGTGTTGATTATTCAGTCAGTGGTACCACTTTATTTATACGCTGTATTATGTTACTTGACACGAATCATAGAATTGAGTTACCTCCCTTTAAAAGATGTAATTCTATGTTGGTCAGTTTACAGCTTGGGGTATAATATCTACAGTTTATCTATAGTATATATTTCTTTCTTTTTCAGATTCAGTGCAGCAACAATTCCACCAGAAGACATTGTCGGAGATAAAGTTCTTCATGCGAGAGAAACTTAACAACGCTGCAAAGAATTTGAAATGAAGACAGCTGAAGAAATGAGGGGATAAGATTGATTGTTACTTTAGTATAGGAAACAGACACACAAGGAAAGACCGACTCACATATATTATGTTTACTGTATAAATATTTTGTCTTGCTTCATTAAATCAGTTGAAACTTCACCCAACCATTTTTTCTTTTATTCGTTCCTGGGAAATAAGTCTGCACTTTCTTATCCGATGAGTTGCATTTGCAGTGAATTCGAGAGTTGCTGTTGCAGAATCACAGTTTCATTGTTTGTGGAACCCAACTTTATCTCCACACAGCCATCATTTTCTTAAAAGTTTACCATTAACAATACTCATTCTGATACAGTTCTTTTAGAGACCATTATATTCGATTTTGAACAATTGTCTGTAGAAAATTGCATGGCGCAAAATATGATAATTTGTTAATTTACGGGGAGTGTGTTTTAGATACCATGGTAATTTGTTGACTAATTGTAAGGTAAAATATCACAATGAATCCCAAGATTGGATGATTACCACGGTTAAAAAGCCATGATAAAAGTATGGTAAAAAAATTGTATGCTAATTGCATGAGGCAGAATATGATAATTTGGTAATTTATGGTGAATGGTTTGTAGATACCATGGTAATTTGTAGGTTAATAGTAAGGTAAATACCACGGTGAATCCCAGCATTGGATGAATAACACGGTTAAAAACTATGGTAAAAGTATGGTAAAAAAACCACGGTTTTTTGGGACAGGTAATTACCATGGTAATTACCACGGTTTTGTATGGTAATTACCACAGTAATTTGTATGGTAATTACCACGGTTTTGTATGGTAATTACCACGGTCATTTGTATGGTAATTACCACGGTTTTATATGGTAATTACCACGGTAATTTGTATGGTAATTACCACGGTTTTGTATGGTAATTACCACAGTAATTTGTATGGTAATTACCACGGTTTTGTATAATTACCACGGTTTTGTATGGTAATTACCACGGTAATTTGTATGGTAATTACCTGTCCCAAAAAACCGTGGTTTTTTTACCATACTTTTTACCGTGGTTTTTTTTTATAAGGGGAGCTGTATTAACTGCAACCAGGAATTCATTCGTAAGTCTGACCATGGATATAGCAGGCATCCGGTAACCTCAACATTAAGGGGGTCCGATTTAACCGTGAATGAAGCACTGACAGCAGAATTTCTTAATATCAAAGCCTTCACCCCGGAGAAAGAGAAACAATTTATATGTTCCATGTGTTTCAACTTGCTCGGCCGGGTAGTTAGTAGGAGAAGGGAGGCCACCGCTGCAGAAGTAGATTTGGTGAAACGGTGCGACTCACAGGGGTACGTGGGTAAAAAACGGGCAGCACCTATTTCAACGCCCAGAAGAACACCATTTAAACGACGTAACATACGTCAATTGTCATCTCCTGGACCGATGTTGTTTTCACCAGTAAGAGGAGGGGGAGAGAGAGAGAGAAAGTAATTAACTCACACATCAGAACAACGTTATACTTCATTAACAGTTGTCGGACTTCAACACGTCGATGAGTGGCCGCTTTCAGGAAAGTACTATGCTCACGTTGATTGGACATTTTTCACGGCTAAACCTACCCTCTCCTTTGCCAATTGCAAAACAAAGCACAAAACGTAACAAATTGATAAATTGTGTATTTATCATTATTGGGCATATTGATTATTTAACCACGGAAAACTAGATTTGACTGTTATTCTAGTATGAAAACGATAATATAATGGTCTGGGAGTTCAGATATCCACACATGAATTGTGCATGTTTTTTTCCTTTTCTGTGACAAATGATAGAATAAGACAAATTATCATGAAAAATACTGCTTGCTGATCATGTTACCATGGTTACCAGCACTCACTAGGAGGAAGTAGGCTATCACGTGTGCAACATGCACAAATTATGAAGCATGCAGGCTTATATGACATGCAAGGTGGTAAACTAGCTGAGACCACTGAAAATATTTAACATCCAAAGTTTCAATTAAACATCCCAGGTAACCAGTCAACACAAATATTGGTAATAAATAAAACCCATGGATATAAAGGACCATAACTCCTTGCGTTGCGGGGACGGGTGCAATTACACGAGAACTTTGTCTTTATATGGGATTAGATCCAGAAAATGGCAAAGTCCTATAGAGTCAAAAACGTCATAAATATGTCAATAATTACAATATCGCCTTGTAGGTAGGACATGCATATCTTCATATCATAGGTAACACATTTGTAAAGTTTCATTGAAATAGAAGCAAAATCTTGGGAGGAGTAGTCCGGACAAAATTGTGTCTACAGACAGACGGACAGACGGACGGACGGACAAGCTGATTCCATTATACCCCCCTAACTTCGTTGCGGGGTATAATAAGTTATGTTTACAACTACGAACTTACACGATCCAGCAACAACGGTGGAAGAAAGAAACAGCTACTCTTCCCGTAGCCCGTAGGCAACACTGCGAATGCGTGATGACCGTTTAAAACATTGCAAATGACATCGATTTGCTCCCGTTTCAAATCATATTGCAAGGGTAATGTCTGTTTTAGTCTTGTGAATATGTCAACAATGTCAGATTGTGAAAACGGCTTGCTCGCCATGATTCGAGCGCGCCTGTCAGCTAGAAACACCCTACCACGTGTGGAGGAAGTACGCGGATGACGACGGGTCGCCAAATGAGAGTCACGTGACTATGACGTGAAGTGTATCGTGTGCGCATGCTTGGTGGCCTAACTTTCGAGTGAACAGAGGCGGATGGAAGAAAACGGTACAGTAGGTGTGGATTTATGCTGCTATCTCAACAAAACAGAGCCGAATACCCAAATAAACGGTGTTTATGGATAGGATAATGATCCGAGGAGATAGTAAGTTGCTAAACTTGGATGCTTTCGCCGTATTTTTAGCGTAAATACCATCCCCCTCGTCAGGCGAGGGGGGCTGGATTTCTACTCGGTGTTTTACTATGACTTGGCGCTCCATCCATGAATTACGACCGTCAGATATCACATCAATTCATGGATGGTTTTCTCCATCTAGTTCTAGTCCAGTATAACGTGACACCAGACTTTCTTAGGGATGAGAAGTTGAATTTTTTTTTGGTCGTAACAAATAAATAAAGGTACTCGCGTAAACAGGGAAGCCAGGAGAGCATGATAACATTTACCATTCAAGTGTACAACAAACCAAATGATCACAACTGGTAAAAGAGGGTCCACATTCACAGAGCTTAAAACGTGAAATCGCCATCAAAAGTGTAAAACGGAAGTTACGTGTTCAAAGAGAACTTCAAAGCAAGAGAAATAACTCTGCTACCTGTTCAGGTGAAAACAATTGGAGGGTCGGGTAGCTGACGTAAGAAAAATATATTCTGTGTGTTTACTAATCATACTGTGTAACACAGGCGAGTCCCACCCGTCGAGCACCTCACTGTTTTCTTTCGCGGGAAAGTGGAAGAGCGGGTCTATAAAATGTTTCAAGGATTACAGATGATTTACAGGGTTTTAGAAAGAAAGATTTGTACAGTTGTTCATCGATTTAATATCAGTCCTGATGATATTGCTCAATTCAGGGCGCTCGAAAGCCCTTTGACGAAAAATATGATTGCGTTTCCTTTGCGTTTTGGTTGAAGGCTAATGGTGCCAGATTTTTCAGCTCGTTCCATTCATTTGTGTTGTTCGGAGACCTCGTGGACTCGGTGCACCTGGTCAAACAGGTTTTGTCAAAGGTCAGATCATTGGTCATCGGATCGCTGACGTAACACTTCCTGATTTATTAGGAAGTGCAATTTATTAGGCTGCGCAAGAATCGGCGCCCAGACACAGTCTTCACAATCCTAGCTTTCTTTTTTAATATGCTGTTGTTTACTGACAAGCCTGGTAGTCCCGTCGGCTTTCATAGTGAACACAAATCGAATTTCCACCGCCAACATATCAGCGGGTAAAATGGCCCAAGTTGAAAATATAAAGAATTTGCATGACCACTCACCTTGATATTTCAAAAGACCAGTACCTACTGCATTCATATCACGTAATTCCCAACTCTGACAGGTCTGATAACACGCGAGTGCACCCTGGCAATCTAGAGGTAGTTTTCCAGCGACTGAATTTTTCTCGCAAATATGGCGACAATGGAAAAGCCTTGACCTTGGTCCTTATTTGGGGATATCACGTGTTCACACAACTCGTCACATAGTGCGGGGAAACCCCAGAGGACAAAGGGATCTTCCTCAACGTATAACAATAAAACGGACCCTGCTTCGACTAAACTGAAATAAAGTCAACCCGATCAGCACAAATTTAGTCATTTCTTCCTTACCATATTCTTTACAAATTCATCAATACTAATATTTGCAGCAGTAATTTTTAGTTCATCTTTCCTCACAAGGAACTTAATCTGTTATAACGGAAGACCCCTTTGTCCTCTGGGGTTTCCCCGCACTATGTGACGAGTTGTGTGAACACGTGATATCCCCAAATACCCGCTGATATGTTGGCGGTGGAAATTCGATTTGTGTTCACTATGAAAGCCGACGGGACTACCAGGCTTGTCAGTAAAACAACAGCATATTAAAAAAGAAAGCCTGGTGTCACGTTATACTGGACTAGGGATGTTCACGCCAATTTCAAACCTGAAGCATTCGGTTTTATTTGTAAATCTTGGGATCAATAATGCCTTCGGTTCATAGTGTGCTATAACCCATACCATATAAAAGTTCATTTTGATGCGCTTTACCTGTTATTTTCAGGAAGCTAATTCCTTTTTTTCCACGCTTGTCACCTTTATTAAAGTTTCGGGCGCTGATGATAGCTGTACACGAACCGTTTTCACATTTACCCTGAACTTCCCCATGTTACGGTAGATGCCATATTGTGTAACTGCGCATGCATAGTGGCCCAAATACACACAATATGCCGCCTATCGTAATATGGGGAAGGTCAGGGTCGATGTGAAAATGGCTCATGTACAGTTAATCACCAGCGCTTGAAACTTCAATAAAAGCGACAGGCGTGGGAAAGAAGGAATTAGCTTCCCACAAATAACAGGTAAGGAGCATCAAAATGAACTTTTATATGGTACGGGTTATAACGCACGGAGATCCATACATGTCATCTGTGACTATCAGCCGAAAGCATTATTGATAGGAACAGTTGTGGCTAGGGATGACAATACCATAGCATACATCGTTAGACAGTTTGGAAATCGGCCAGGTTTCCTTCTCATTGTGCAATGCGTATCACGAGTAACTTTAGCTCAGTGTAATGTTGTAGTGTAAGTATAGGCGGCAGCAAAAAACCCCAAAAATGAATGAATTTCCCTTATGCCTTAACTCTTCAAACGTTTCAGAATATGCTTTGAAATGTTTTCATCAGAAGTTTGTCTGTTTGACTTTGTGACCATACCTTTTGTATAGAATGAGCGCTGCCTTGGTCATGTGCCCAAGGCCCAAATTCGATTGAATGTTTTGAAGATCTATTATATTCTGAACACCAAAAAAAATTATTGGCTACCTGTCACTGGAGACAGGTACATTACTTCTCTACCTGTATCTTTGAAAAAAATTACCTGTCCGGTATAGGTAGTTAGGTGTAAATTTCAACCCCTGTATGTCAGAAGTTTTATCGCAGTCAATCAAATATCTTGGGGAAATATGAGGCTAAATTTTGGGGGGGAAAGTTACTTTGTTGAAAGTGTTTAGTATGTTGTCATATTTATGGGGAATATGAGGCTAAATTTGGGGGGGAGCTTACTTTTGTTGAGGTGTTTAGTATTTTTTTTGTCATATATGATGTTTTAGACTTTGCCGATTTTCTGCATCTGTTCCAGTATATAGACCATGTTCTTGCGAAATCAACTAGTCTAACAGTTAACTGGATACTTCTGAAACTTCATATACATGTATGTAATATGGTTTTTGCATATCCTAATCATAAGATGAAATATTAATTTTTGTCATATTTATGATGTTTTGGACTTCACTGGTTTTCTGCATCTATTCTAGTATATGAACCATGTCCTTGTGAAATCAACTAGTCTAATAGTTGACTGGATAATTCTGACTTTTCATACACATAATTTATTTAATATAGTCTGGGGATATGCATATCTTATTGATGTGATGAAATATTATGTTTGTCATATTTGTGATGTTTTGGACTAATTTTCTGTATACATAACACTAGGACCGGTATATAGACCATGTTCCTGTGAAATCAAGTAGTCCAACAGCTAACTGAATACTGGATAAACTTTGTACACATAATATGGTTTGGGTAATGTGCATATCCTGAGGAAATTGAATATTATGTTTTGCCATATTTATGACATTTTGGACAATAACCATGAGTTGGTCCTGACCATATTTTGTTCGTCTCAAGAACAAATTACGATGCTCCTTTCTTATCATGCGTTATATAGCCTCTATTGAATTCAACAAAAATTGTAAAATCTGAGACTTGCATATGAGAGATATGAAAGCCCACTTTATGTAGACTCAAAAATGTTTGTGTGTCCTGTAGTCAAAGTTTGGTTCTGTAGTCAAAGGTGTCTTAAGCCCCGATCACATGCACATGTATACACACCCATGTAAATTTGTGTGTGCAAAATAAAATACACGTGTGCAAACTCAGCATGTGAACGCAACTACACACATGTGTATAATTTGCATGGAGAGTAAATTTGCATCTGGTGACCCGGAGGTTGTGCAAAAGTATATTTACACATGTGTAAATTTGCACTGTATGCAAATCTGGTCACTGAACGCATAGCAAATATGCATACCATGTATTTGGAGTAAAACAGATAAAATAGTATTTTATCAATTTGAAAAAAAAAAAAAAAAAAAAAATTCAGTGGAACATTGATGAATTATTACTGTCAAACAGAAACATTTTTGTGACATGAAAACTTTTGCCGTACTCCTTTTGGGTCATGGCAACATTTAACCATCATTATTGTCACTGTTATATCGGTAGTCCCCGTTCACATGCACACTTTTACTCACGTATGCAAATTTGCTCCCTATGTAAAACAAGCGCTGGATGAGCGCAAAGACCTCCGTCGAGGCAACAGGGTCCGTAGCGTAATACATCACTGAATAACATACGGCCGGATGCCAAGCTCAATTTTGCATTTGCTGGACGTTAGCTTCATCAATGGTAATTAATCTGGGATTGAGGGTTCCTCACTAGCATGTCCAGACAGGGACGTGAAAGTCACATTCCCAGCAAATAATTTTTGTTTCATTTGACGTGCTTGAAATATTGGGGTATGGAATAGAGTATATTGATGGAAAACCTGGAAAAGTGCTTGAGACATTAGGCCCCATCCCACCCACACCTCCCCATGAGAGGATCCCCTCACCCAAATCAACACGTTAGCGACAGAAATGAGACCCTGTGTGCCTAGTTGTACCAACTTGCTTGTGATTTTGTGCTATAGGCCCAACACAGCAACACTTCATATTTTGTATGTGTACAGTATAGCATCATCATTGATGAGAGAATGCTCTTCAAAACACACCTCATTTTACCGACACTTCGTTCTGATCTGTCTCAACATCATATGATGAGGATTCAATGCGCTTGGTATAATTTTGTATACTGGTCAGTGCTCACAAAACCCGGTCGACAACTCGCCAATGGCGACTAAAAAATGACAACTGGCGACTGAATTTTCTAGTCACTCGCCAATGTGTCGATTAAAAAATAGAGTAACTCGGCAAAGTGGCGAGTGAATTTTTGGTCAATGAAGTGTTTAGTCGCCAAAGTATTTTTGTGTTTAGTTTATCAGGCAGCGAAATCCAATCAGGCCTAAAATGTACAGGAAATAATGACAGAATAATGCCGAAAATACAGATATGGGGAAGCCTAGTCTATTTATAGAGACCACGTGGTCTGATGTAATATCCATGCTCTTCAAATCATGCACAGGCGTGACACAATAAGATCACGTGCTCGCCCTAGAAAAGTTAATCCACGAACCGCTGACCGTTCTCAGCCAATGAAATCATCATAGTAAAAATTATAGTAAACAAATTCTATGAAACAATCTTGGCGGGAATTTGCAAGTTCAAGGTCAAGAATGCGATGGTATGCCTGAAGCACGACATGTGCGTTTTGACTTCAGTGTCGCTTCTAAAACAATTGTAGTCAAGTAAAACCAGCTCAGTAAATTTATACGCTGAAAGACAAACGTCATGTGGTAAAAGTTTGCAGAGAAGAGTTTGGAACTTTTGTTTCACCTGACCCGACTTTTCATTCAAGCCATTTCGGATTTGCGTAACCGACACACAAATGATCGTTTCCTTCGCGCCAAATTTCGAGGGTACACTGCAATATTTTTTTTCTCTCTTTTATTTTTCAAACTAACACTGGATTATCATGTTGACTGATTCGTCTGTCACTTTATTACATCGAAAGGTCGCTAGGGATTGGCGAGTGAATAAAACATTAGGTCGCCAATGTGGCGAGTAGATTTTTAGCCTCAATCGACAAATGGCGACCAACTGAAAACAAATTTTGTGACCCCTGCTGGTGTTACAGGTCACCTTCGCCTTCACCTTACTGTATCAATGACCATGGACTTGTACATGTATCACATTCACATTGAATGGTGATGGCTGATGAGAATATTGCCCCTATGGAACAAATGACTGGATTCCACGCAGCAAATATTTATTGTGTAAAAGTGAGAAGAAAATTAATTGTATAAACATTCCAAGCCTCATTGAACACAAGCCGCACCATACTTGATATGAATATAACGCGCGTACATTAGCTCGCTTGGACGTCGCTTAGTTAAATATGGACAGACTCGCAAAAATCTCAAAATTTTCAAAAGCCACAAAAATGCCCTCAGCTTGTACAGAGTAAGTAAAAATACTTATGTACAACTTGATGTTTAGAAATGACTGTGTTGAGCGGTTCTATTCCCAACTTCTCTTTTATTCTATGTCATAGAGGACAGGGTTTGGTAGATAATTAAAAACTGTATTAACTCGGCTTCACATTTTAAAGAATGACTTTAATTGAGCCAAAGATGAAAGAGAAATACACTTATAAAAAAATCTATTTAAAAAAATATATGTTTATATTAATTTCCATAATTTATTGAAAAAAACTATACGTAGACTTCGACCACCCAATATCACACAGGCCAGGCAACTGTGAGAACAAGTGAAAGATACCCATCGAGTTGAGCAGATTTGCAGATAAACAACAACAAAAAATTGCACTTTGTGCCTCACGAGGCCCTTCTCCATAGAGTGCATGCCAGTTATTTTTCTAGACTACAACAACAACAGTTTTTGCCTGTATCACAGTCCGAGCTTCCGATTACCCTTCAACCTTACCCAGACGACGGATAATTTTTGACAGATTGTCCGGCTAGGTTGTTGATCGGATTCACAGATCATGAATTCCACCGTGACGGAATCACCGTTGGGAAGACTTTTTCTTTATTCAAAGTCATGTACTCGGAAGTTCCGTGGTCATACCCATGTAGTTTCAAGTTTAGTTTGCTATTCTATATGACATCTGTTTACGGATCCATGAAAAATCTACAGATGATCCAGTATTTTCAGTAAATCATGCTTCGAAATGTTCGTGACGGAATCACCTGAAACGGACAGGACTCTTGACTAGTGTTGCTTGTCTATTTTTTTGCTGCTCTGTTTCAATCTGACTATTCTTATATGACATCTCTTACTAACATACAGTACCCAAGGATGATAAGATTTTTTTCATCGTGAGAAAAACGCGACTGGATCATCCCAGGGGTTAAATCTAGTCCGTGACGGAATCGACAAAAAATCGTGATGGAATCACGAGTGCGCTTTTTAAATCTTATCGGTAAAAGTGCTTTATTAATTACACATTTTCTTCAAAAAAATATTCCTAGAGTGAATTTATCTCTTCTACTTAGAAAATTAAAACTCTGACCTCTTATTTTTACTAAGGTATACAGCTCCCGCCACATGCATATCTTTTCTGCAGATGTTTCAAAATAGTATAGTTTTCAGTAAAGTGCAATTTTTCTTCTTTAACAATTTAGAATTTAGATTGAAGCATGGGAAGATATATTTTTTCAGTCGCTATCTCCCCAACCCTCACCCCCCAATTAAAAAAAAAAGAAAAGAAAAAGCCGAGAGAGTTCTTCGGAGTTTTACGTTTTTGACCTCTGACTTTGAATTTGACTTCTCACTTCCGACTCGCATCCTGGTGAATGACACTCGTCCTTTATCTTTTTGCCGATTCAGAGATTCTCGAGGAAGTTTCCAGTTATACTATCTGGAATGCGAGTTTTTCTTCCGTGAAAATTTACTCTTTATGAAAGCGCAGGTTTGTCTTCGTCGAAAACCGGCAATCTGTACCAGCGCGAAGCTATACTGTACACGCGCGAATTTAGTACCCTCGAATAAAGAGACCCGGTGGAAGCGCTGCAAAGGATACACACCTTTTGTGACGTAAGCATTCATTTGTGTCCAAAGAAAATTCAAGATTTCGTCGGGAACCATGACGATCCCTATTGGAAATACTATGAGTCGTGGGTTCCCCATATGACAATTATTTGGCGGGAGATTTCACGTTGCGCTCCTAGACCTCCGTCTGATCGACGGAGGTAAAAATACACATGTGTATTTCTTGTCATGTGAACGGAAATACACATGTATGTATATTTGCACTTTGAGTTTATTTGCATCTGGTCAAGAGCAGGTGCAAAAGTATATTTGCACATGTGTAAATTTACACATGTGTATTTTTACACAGGTGAGTAAATTGTGTGCATGTGAACGGGGCTTTAAGAGTAAGTCATCTGTGAAATCTGATGAAGGTAACTTGGATGAATGTACATAAAATGCTATTTCCATTTAATCCAGGGTGACCTTGACCTGTGACCTTTGAACTGACAGGTTCCATTATGGTTTGCATCTTGTTTTACTTATATTTAATTATAACCATGTCAACGCTTAGCAAATTATACATTTGCACGCATACGTAAATTATGCACAATTGCAAATAAACACACTTGAGTAGATTGTGTACATGTGTTTGGGGTTCATACAAATGTGTGTACTTCAAATTTTTTATTCAAACAGGAGTTTATACCTTGGTGTCTGTCACACAACGCTTTCGCCTAAATGTAAAATTTATCAATACCATTTAGGTGACTAAATAAAATTCACAGTGTGTCTTGTTTTTGAACTAGTTAATACCATCTGTATAAATATTAAAAAGTGCTGCATCAAGGTTATGTAAGACCGATATATGTGTGACACTGCTTCACCCACAAGTCCAGGGGCTCAGGTGTTCTCATAAGTTCACTCCTACTTCAAAGGCACTATGGAGTGGCTGCAGATCTTTACGTCTGTGAGTTTTTCACTTAAATCTTTATAATGTACCTGGTGGTACATGTACGTTTGTTTAGTCTCTAGCTTATTTAGCTTAACTGATTTGTGTAATCTATATGTCTATCTCAGAATTCAATGTTCAACGTTTTACCATTGTATGTGTATCTCAGTACTGAAGCAGTGTGTATCTTAAAGGTGAACTGCAAAAGTTTTCATATTTTTCTGATATTCTTATTTATTTTGTTTGATTTTATTCGAAGTATTTTATCTCCAAGTAACTTCAGAATAGTAGACCCCAAAATTTGGCGTGAACTCCTGTTCCTTCATGTCCCCTGGAGGTAAATGTAAATGAGCATGAACTTTTTTGTTCTCGAAAAATATGCCCCTAAAATATGTCCCACAGGCTTTTTTCATCAGGGTTACCGAAGTGGCTAAACCCCCCTGGTTAACTATTTTTTTCAAATTTTGGGGCATGTAGGCATATTTTGAAGCCCATCCATCTCGAGGCTCTTTGTTTGGAAAAGTCTGTGGTTCAATGTGATTGAGGTTTTTTTTCTCTGTCAATCATCACACAAGAACAAGTGTAACTGGCTATGAGAAAGAACTGCTTTGAAAGATATATATATATATATATATATATAAGAGGAAATCTCTTTAATGTCTACGTTATTGTGGGTCAGTTCATTGCAAAAGACTGACAAGTACTGCAGCCTTCTCTGTTGTCTGCATAGACCAAGTTGCATTTAAATAGATTAACTCTTTGCTACTTGCTGATAGTCTCGTTTGTCAGCCTTGTATGTTCGGATAAATGCATGCGAGAGGATTTTGTTATAGACAGTCTTTTTTTGAAGCAATATATTCGCATGTAGCTTGATTGAAACCCCGCTAAATATATATATTTTCAGAAAGCCCATACTTTAATTAATCTGTCCTTCAAAATATCTGCCCATTTGTGTCTAAAATAAAACCAGACCAGGCGAGAAAATAAAATAAACAAAAAAAAATCTCTGATTTCGACAACATTACCGTGAGTGTATGTCCCAGCCAAATGATAGTTTCCATAAAAAATCTCTTCACGATTCGCCCAATTCAACCGGACGATCGTGCTAAAATACCAGTGCATCGTCCGTGTGGGTTTTAATCCGACATATAAATCCGAGAAACCCTTTATTTCCATTGTAAATCCAACAGTCGGCTCGCTAAAGTTTCAACGAAGCCATTTTCTTTGGCGAGAGATTCAACCGGCACTGCAGACGAACACGCAGACAGGCGACCGGCCAATCGCTGCCATTGTCTCACACGTCTCAACTAATCGGCTTCGCGATACTAACAGAGCCCGGTCGAGCCCGGTCGAGGTCAATTTGGTCACGCTATCAAAGAATGATCACATCTCTATCCAATCAAATCCTTCGTTATTCAATCCTATCCAATCAAATCACTCGTCACAGGTCAAAAGACCCGGAAATGACCTTTAAAATGAAACCAATATCTCTAACATTCTACCGCGGGAAATGGGATTTCGATAGCGTTGAAAATGGTCAAAAAACGGCAAATTCTTCGCCGATTTTCTCAATTTTCACCACAAGGAACGTACGTCTTCAATAAAATAAACTTGTTATACGTTTATTGCATGATTTACAATAAAAATTGAACGTATATTGTCGACTATTTCCTTGTCCAACGATGTGGACTACCGACGACCTCTCACTTGACGAACATTTTACTGTGCGGCGATTTTTTTGCGTGGTGGTGAATTGCAGCCGGTTTCGGCCGTTATGGGTATATATGATGCCGGCCGGTTTTGGCCGGTATAAGTACGAAAGGGTTAAGGGGAGATAATCCGAATCTTGCATATATTATACATTCACATTACCTCCCTTATTTTGAGTACTCCTGTGGCATCACTCCTGCAGGCCTTAGAAAGCCAGGTGGTGAACAGACAATATTTTCATATGACTACTAGTAAAAAAGTTTTACCAAATTTCTCTTTATGTCATGTATTTGGTTTGATATGACAAGTGTGATGTGATCACTGCACACTAATTATGCTGATAGGGTGATTTCCATTGATCAACTTGAATCACTTTATCACTTGAAAACTGTGAATGGTGGGGCAAATGGACCATCTGACCACTAACAAAAATGACAAAATAGAATGCACACCAGGTCAGTCAGGGTCACGGTATTATAGTGCAGGTGACAAATTGGTGAGCAGCCTAAAAAGTTGTATGAGAACAGTGTATGGAAAAGGGCTTTCAGTCCTGTTTCAGACCAAAATGAGAAACCGTATCCAAATAAAGCATCATGTGTAGAAATTGAGTGTGGTAAAAGTGAACTTCAAAGAATTTTCTGCCGCCGAAGTCTGCTTTTGTCAGGCGGTAGAGAAAATCAGAAGACTAACTGCCGATAAGTTGTTCGTCTCCGTCAGTCAATGCCAAATTATTTGTCGTCATTGGCTTATTATGGAATCTTGTAGAATATCGGTATTTCCCTCGTATACTGTACCATATGGTTTACCTAGATTGTGCGATATCATGCCAATATTTGGCCGTCATTTTTGAGTGTCTATCTTGTAACTATTTTATCCAATGATCATCTTAGCAAGTGGGTGCAGCTCCACCTCTTTCAACCTATAGGCAACACAATTTTTTTTTTTTTTTTGTTTCACGGGCGAATTTAAGTATTGAAGGTAATAATAAAATTTAAACTAAAACTGAACAATTGAAGTTCATCTCATTCTTTCTGTGGGTAGATGAGTTTCCACTCAAAACTCATCTGGCCCTGTCCATATTGTCACAATAGTATCGCCTCCAATCTTAAAAAAAAAAAAAAATCTGCCCATGAAACAAAAAACAAAATTGGTCTGGCCTAATCCAGGAAAAGGTCAGATGTGGTGGATTTCAATACACCATATCCAGTATTTGAAATATACCACAGGTGACTTGTATAGTGAATATATTACAAGGAATCGATCAAATAAGAATTCGAGGAGTCATTGGATAACCAAAATAATATCACTGCCTCTATAAAAATAGCCCATCATAAAATAATATTACATATTTTTTTCTAAATGACAGCCCATAGCACAAAGTAGGCTCTTGTATTGGTTTTTGTGCATAGAATTTGAGAGGTAGACATCTGTTGCTCGAGTTTCCAGTAGGCTATGAATCATGGCACATAAACCATTTGACTAAATGGTAACTACTGATAGGAGTGAAGGTACACTGTTCTATGTAAAATATAAACAGCTGAAGGTTTTCTCGACAAAACATTTGAAGAAGAGTTCTCATTAATAATAATATAGATTTTGAAGTAATGGGCTGGCTGTGTGTACATAGTGACAGATGTTCATAGGATTGTCATTGATCGGTTCATGACTGGTATGGATTAGACTCCCCTATGAATTGAGCTCTAAGATCTCTCTTGTTATTTTCGGGTGAAGATCAATGTATAGATTTTTATATTGCCACATGGACACCGTCAAATTGTTTTGTACATGTACATGTAGGTAGCTGATATGTCAAAAGTTACTTGTGAAATATTGTATCACACTCGTTTTAATAGACACGATAGTCTATAAAAGTGTGTCAGTAATGAAACTTGAACTGGTCTTCGGTATTTGATTTCGTTCACTTGTTACACCAGAGTGGTTCCTGACATATGTCAACATGACCCATTGCTCATGAACCAAGAATTTCACAAATAAAATGGCTATGGTACACATGTAGGTATGTGATGTTGCTACAGTACACGTATACATGTAGATGCTAGCCTACAGTATAGGTATGCGTTGTTGCCTACAGTATATGTATATATGTGATGTTGCTACAGTATAGGTATGTGATGTTGCCGTGTACGTGATGTTGCTTCAGTATATAGGTATGTGATGTTGCTACAGTATGTGTATGTTGCTACAGTATGGGTATGTGATGTTGATGCAGTGTGGGTATGGGTGATGTTGCTGCAGTGTGGGTATGGGTGATGTTGCTGCAGTGTGGGTATGGGTGATGTTGCTGCAGTGTGGGTATGGGTGAGGTTGCTGCAGTGTGGGTATGGGTGATGTTGCTGCAGTGTGGGTATGGGTGATGTTGCTGCAGTGTGGGTATGGGTGATGTTGCTGCAGTGTGGGTATGGGTGAGGTTGCTGCAGTGTGAGCATGTGATGTCTAACAATGATACTGGTCACTCAATCACGCAAGATGTAGGAGAAACAAAAAATTAATCAGAGAATTCCATGTTGATATCAGATAAAGTAAGCCCTCATTGGACATTTACTGCCAGATGTAGTTGTACATGTATGAAGAGATACCCGGTACTTTTACAAGCTGTTACAAATTTGATAATTGTGAGAGGAGAAAAAACTGTAAAACATGTACATATTGACATCTCCTCCAATATCTTCATCGATGTCTGAACATCAAATATACACGAGCAATATTATAGCCAAATCTAATTCATTGCCTGTTGCAAAACCTAATGAAAGAACTGCCAGTCCTGCTTCAGGGCATACATTGCGATTACATTGCTTTATACCAATAGTGGGGATGCACTCTCATATTTATGGGTCTGGCTTCACTTTGGAGCTCAATGTTGGTGGAACTTCTTCTCTAATATAATCATCTAGGGTAAGGTCTGCAGTAATTCAACCACTTTCAGACCATCTTTCAACTTGATTAAATACAAAACTTAGACTGGAGGCATTTTCTTATGTCATCTACTCCAGCAAGCTCTACTACATGATATGTTTCTGTGCATCTACCAGAATAGTGATATTTGAATGAAATTTAATGGAAAAGTAAAATCTAAACTTTAAAAGAGAGTAGCTGTGAAAGGATTTTTGAATCGGATAAAAAAATGAATGTGTTTTCATTTTAAACACGAAAAGAAGGGAATTTTTCATGGAATTCCTATCTAATCCCATATATTAGAGTAGGAGACCATACACAGAATCTCAGATTATTCAAAAATAAGCCTGGTGACTTCACCAGGCTTATAGGGCTGTGGGGTCTTGTCGTTGCCATGTACGTACGTCCGTCCGTCCGTCCGTCAACATCTTCTTGTCCGCTGAATATCTGCAGATCTATGAAGTCCGGCCTGACCAAACTTTGGTGAGAGCTTCCTGACTGTCGACTGATGAAATGATTGGATTTTCAGATGGCTATGATGATTTCATGATTTTTAATTTTTTTTTTTAATGGCTCAGCTTTAGCACTGTTATCTATGCCCATCAACATGTTCTTGTCCGCTGAATATCTGCAGATCTCTCAAGTCGGGCCTGACAAAACTTTTGTGAGAGCTTCCTGAATGTTGACTGAGGAAATGATTAGATTTTCAGATGGCTATGATGATTTCATGATTTTTAATTTTTTTTTTTTATATTATTTATTGATGGCTTAGCTTTTACACTGTTATCTATGCCCATCGGGAACCCTTGGTTGCATGTTTCATTGTGAATTTTGAAGGTTCCCTGATACAAGAAAGCCTGGTCCATTCAAGATTCTCATTGAATGAAGGACAACATTTTTCTTTAATTTTGCTATTAAATCATTCTATTCTACATCATATGATTTATCCTAAAACTTTTGCATGAATCATATTTGTGTCCACACTGGTACAACATAATGCTTCAATTTTTGTCACCAAACATGTTACTGTACCTTGGAAATTATTTAAAACGAGTGATTAGGAAAGCCCATTTTTAGCCTGACTCTGGGCAATTTTGAACCAGTTTGCATACCTGGAGCTTATGCACCGCCCCCCCCCCCCCAATAATGATAAGGGTGGGCCTGTGTCAATCAGTGTGTTTACCACTGATAAAGCTACACTTTCTTGCATGCTGTAATCCCAGCACACCACTCACGTGAAACCAAAGTCTGTTATTTACGGTATCCAGAGATTTTTTGCAGGTTCCGATCCCAAACTCCCAGTTCCTTTTTATCTCGCCTTACGAAGTAAAGGGGAGATATTGTGAGAGGGGGAAAGAGGATGTCGTCGTCGGTGTCGGTGTCGGTGTCCCCTGCCTGGAAATGAATGGGTTTTTGGTTTAGCAAGTTAAAAAAAAATCTAGAAAAATTAGAAAAAATATATAAAAATATGGGGGGTGGGTATGCCACCTGGGGGTACTACCCCTGGGGTGCTCTAATGTTAAAATCCCTATGAATGAGTTTTGCGTTTAGCTGAAGTGCACATGTACATCTGTACTTGGAAAGTTTTTTGCAGTTGTCAGCTGTCATTGGATGATTATGAAACTTGGTACACATGTTTCTTATGATAAGAGGATGTACCTGTGCTATTTTTGAGAAGAAATATTAATTTTTCTCAAAATTATGGCAATGAATGAGTTTTCTGTTTAGGTAAATTGTACATGTAGGCCTCCACATGTATACATATACATCTACATGGTAAGTTTGCTCCAGTTGTCATCTGTCATTGGATGATTATGAAACTTGGTACACATGTTTCTTATGATTAGAGGATGTACCTGTGCTATTTTTGAGAAGAAATATTAATTTTTCTCCAAATTATGACAAATGAATAGTTTTATGTTTAGGTAAATTGTACATATACATGTACATGGTAAGTTTGCTCCAGTTGTCAGCTGTCATTGGATGATTATGAAACTTGGTACACATGGTTCTTATGATAAGAGGATGTACCTGTGCTATTTTTGAGAAGAAATATTAATTTTTCTCAAAATTATGGCAATGAATGAGTTTTCTGTTTAGGTAAATTGTACGTGTAGGCCTCTACATGTATACACATACATCTACATGGTAAGTTTGCTCCAGTTGTCATCTGTCATTGGATGATTATGAAACTTGGTACACATGTTTCTTATGATTAGAGGATGTACCTGTGCTATTTTTGAGATGAAATATTAATTTTTCTCCAAATTATGACAAATGAATAGTTTTATGTTTAGGTAAATGGTACATATACATGTACATGGTTAGTTTGCTTCAGTTGTCAGCTGTCATTGGATGATTATGAAACTTGGTACACATGTTTCTTATGATAAGAGGATGTACCTGTGCTATTTTTGAGAAGAAATATTAATTTTTCTCAAAATTATGGCAAATGAATGAGTTTTCTGTTTAGGGAAATTGTATATGTAGGCTTCTACATGATAAGTTTGCTGCAGTTGTCAGCTCTCATTGGATGATTACGAAACTTCATACACATGTTTCTTATGATTGGAGTATGTACTTGTGCTATTTTTGAGATGAAATATTAATTTTTCTCCAAATTATGGGAAATGATTGAGTTTTGCATTTAGCTGAAGTACACATGACTACCATCACTACCACCACTAACATCCTACCTTCACTACCATCCATATCACCACTACCATCCGTAACATGCTACCATCACTACCATTCCATATGGGCCCTCAGTGGCTGAGTGG
>JAVTVY010051153.1:0-25468 GCA_036873755.1 Hanleya hanleyi
TTATAGGTGGAGCGATTTTTTTTCTTCCAGAATCGTATGATAAAGCCAGGCAGAAATTGGTACTTGCAGAGGATATGAGTGATTTACAGACCACAGAAGCAAGGGAAGGGGAAGATGAGGGTTGTAATGGCACACGCCATTCTAAAAGAAGAAAACGGTTGGTTCCAGATTAGTTGATGATTATTAATAGTTGCCTGGAAAAAGTTGAAAAGAGTTTGCTTATGATAATCCTACCTAGGCTACCCATCATAAAGATCCTTCTCCAAAACTTTTATTGGGCAGATTTTTTTTATTGGTGGTTTAACACAAAATTAAGATATTGCCCATACATTTACTCCACCATGATAAAAAAAATTATTTGAAGGTCTTGTCACAATCATGACCCAATCGTCCTAGGAGGGTCTGAATTAAGCCTTGCCGGAAGTCTGAGAGCTGAATACTATTAAATACTGCTTTTCTCCGACTGTAAAGCCATACCATAATTCAGCCATGGTGAATTTGTGTTATATATATATGATGGCACGAAACAAATCGTGATAGAAGTCCGGGTGTTACTGAAATCAATGTCTTTGATTTTATTTTCTTCATGTTCTTTGGTCGATCTTCAAGTTAATAAGTTTAAATGTAAGGGTGCTCTGGACGAATAACTAAATATATATTTCTTACATAAAACAAGGTCCCCTCAGAGGTATAGTGATAGTGATGATGGTGAGGACTCATGTGAAAGGAGGCCTGCTCTAGTTGGATCGAAGCAACCAGTGGCTCGAAAGTTACCAATGCCGCCTCCGGTAAGCAAGAACCCGAGCCTTGGACATGGAAATGACAGATTCACAGTTACCAGAAGTGAATCCACTTCTGCAGTTACACAATCCACCGGTCGTGCCAGTGGTAAGTTTATTCGAAATATCAAATCCAGCTGAATGTCTGACAGTAATTATGGCATTTGTCAATTCTGAAATATTTAATAGTGTATGTGAAAAGTTCATTACTTCAAAATGACTAACCCCGAGTCTGTTAATTATTGAAATTATTTTTCACTTCACCTTTACTACTACTCAATATTTTACTTGATCAATAAAGTGAGAAAGACATGAATATATCATCAATCTCTTTAGTAATTCAAATAATTATTAATCATTCCTCTGGACACATCATCGATCATCCCCAAATATACAGGTTGTTATTCAGTGTCAGATTAGCCACATTTCTACCAGGCCTATTAATTTTACCAAGAGTATTTTTAGTGTAATGCAGGGGAAAGGAGTTTTTGAAATCAATTTTTTACTCCTGATTTAATCGAGTAATTTGTATGCATCTTTTTCAGAAGAATGGAGCCCATGTTCAAATCTAGACCCAGAGTCATGGGAGAATGGTGAGTTTAAGCAAGATGTACCTTCCCAGATAACTATATGTTGCTTTGATTGGCTTGGGTACAACTTAAATAGCAGCCCCCAAGTTGGCGAGCTGCATTAGTTTGTACCATATCTGTTGCCAAGAAAGTGGAATTAATATCCTCTACATGATGGCTGTAGATGGATAGTCACACATGTCCAGCTAATCATATCGTAGTTAGCTATCACTGCTATATGGCTGAACACTAACTCACTCACAATATTTAAATGGCAAAGTTGTCAATTTTCTAAATATGCCTATGACATTATTCTATTTCTTGGTATCTTGCTAACTTTGGAATCAGGGGAGACTACTCATGCTATAGCTACTGGTTTTATAATGTGTGCTAACATGAACCCCAACTTGATATTTTACATAACGATTCAACCCGGTTCCAAGAACTGGTAGCTCCTCACCAAACATCAGATCATCAACTTCTGAGTTCCCAATGATTCCCAGGTTTTTTTAATAGTCTACTGATCGATATCCCCAGAAATGTATACTTTTAGTTGTGTATCTTGCTTCGATGCTTAAATTGAGTATTCAACCATCTCTTATGCTCATGCCTTCAGTGTTGTTCTTGTATCATTTCGTTGCCAACTTTAGCATCAGGGGAGACTACTCCGGCTATAGTTCTTGTGTTTTCACAAAATGAAAACAATATGCTGAAATCCAGTTTCTCTTAAATTTAGCACCAGGCAGACCATCTACAAATCCAGCACGAGTCCGGCCATCTGCATCTCCAAATAGGCCTACCGAGCCAGGCAGACCATCATGGCCTCGAAGTTCAAAATCTGGCAGACAGCTCTCAAGTTCAGGGGTGCCAGACAGAGAGTTCCAAAGTCCAGGGGTGTCAGGCAGACAGTCTCAAAGCCCCAGTGTGCCAGGCAGACAGTCTAAAAGTCCAGGGTTGCCAGGTAGACAGTCCCAAAGTCTCGAAGTGCCAGGCAGACCATCCCCAAGTCCAGAGGCGCCAGGCAGACAGTCCTCAAGTCCAGGAGCGCCAAGCAGACAGTCTCCAAGTCTAGCGTCGGGCAGACAATATCTATGTTCAGCATCAGGCAGACTTGGTCAGGTCGGTTCCAGGTCACTGGTGGATCGTAAGTTGATACAGTTTTGTCCATTTATAAAATAATGAGAGGCTTGCACAATAGGACCAGAAGCTAAACCGGAAGGGCCAGTTCTGTCAGTTTATTGGTTATCATGCACCAAATTTGACAAACAGGAAGTGACAATCACAGAATCTGATTGGAAAATAAATTTTTGCAAGAAAAACTTGTAAATTGGTGATTCTGTATCTGGATGCATTCTGTGCATTTTGTCCCCCACATCCCCGCATTGTTCATGGGACAATGAAATTTTGATCAGAAAATATCTGATTGGATGCTTAACTTCGCCGGCTATTCGATGCCCATACATTCAAATTTTGAACTTATATTTGTGGCAGCCTTCCTCTTGGATTTCCCCATCAGGAGTTCATAGGAAAGATGACATGAATTATTTGTCCTGCTATAAGATGGGACAATAATATCAAAGTGGTCCACGTTTAACAAGCACAGGATTAATCTGATGTATCTTTTAATTTCAGCAAGAGATGTTCGATTATTCTCAACTATGGAAGAGTTTCGCTCAGAATTGGTCACCATAAAAACTATGGTGAGCACAATACTCAGGCGCCAGCGGCGGAACCAGTCAACGGAGGACAGTCAGCAGCTACCAGAAGACATCAGTTTCCCACTGAATGACCAAGGGGAGGTTAATCTTCTGGAACATAAACTTGGTGACCCAGATATTGAGAGGAATTTGGTAAGCCAATAATACACAAAAACATCTCTGTATGTATCGGTTGATTCAAGCCATACTACACATAATAAATATGGGGACTAGATAACTGAAAATATTGTCTGCTCCTGTAGTGTACTGAACTGATAATCATCTCGTCTCAAATCACTGTTGTACCAGACTATTGTTCTTATTGGTCTTGTGAGTCTTCCACAACGTTATGCCATGTTTTCTGTCCCTGGCACAGCTATGTGTGAAGCTTGTCTGATCTACCTTAGATTAATAGGTAACATCAGTTACTGTCTTAACGGATAGCAAAACAGCCAATCACTGCAGACTTAACAAATTACTGCTCTGGGTAGATACAGTGATAATAGTTATTATATGGGTACATGTATTTAGATTTATTCTTATCACATAAGATCTGCCCTGGTTAGGCACTTGTAGGAGAGATGGCCCCGCTGCCAAGTATATGTCAGTGGCAATTAGGCTGATACACCATAGATTTATGGGAGATGATCATAATCAAATTGGTTTCCTACCTAGAATTGTACCCTGGGAACTGATAAATGACAGACACGGCACACATTTTTGGCAAGACTTTTTTTATTACTTTACTTTATGTACACATTAAGAATTCCATTTGTTTTTCAACTTTATTAAACTGAATAAAGTAAGCAGATTAGTTCCATGATAATGATATTCTTTCCAATCTATTTATCCAGCTCAGCCATTTGGCAGTAATTGGAGGAACCAATGTAGAGGATGTCGTACGCCGCCTCCTCAGACATACCATATCCAATCCACTGGCCACGAAATTCAACTGGCAAGGCAAAGGGGAAACGAGGGCATTCAGAGATCTGCGACTGAGGGATGTGTTGACGAGTGAGTTTTATTCAGATTTGTCAACAGGTCTTTTGCAAAATATGGGTCTTTCAGCGAACCTCAGATTGAATTATATGGATGTAATGTTGTTCTAATGTCAATTAGTTTTTCAAGTGAATGCAACTAGTCCTAGAGGTTTTGCTCATTTCTTTTGGAACTTGGAACTGTACAGATTATCGTGACCATGAGAAGATGTGCATCAGATATTTCAACTTTACATTTTCTTTTTTTTCTGGGGTTATGCCCCTTTATCAATGTAAATATTCTTGTGAAGGCAACTTTGTCTAAGTTTTCATCAGATTTTTAAATTTGGTACACATTGTCATCCAGACATAAGTCTTCCACTTTTAGGAGAGTGTTCACTCCCGCTCGCCATAACTTCTCAATTTTTTTTTTCTCCAAAAGAGCTTTCAATCACTCCCCTCAAACTGTCAATGCAATGGAGAGTGATACTGGACAGTGATCACTCTGTCATGCAAAACAATTAGGAGAGTGTTAAACAGCTCTCACAGATTTTACAAGCACAAGAGGCTGCATAAACATGTGCATGCAACTATTTCGACTTGTTTTTGTTTGAATACTCAGAAGTTTGTTTGATCGTCGCTATATCGCTGAAATATTGCAGATTGTGACTTTAAACGTTAATTCCCTCTCTACCTTCAATGTGTTTTATTTTCTGGAGTTATGCCCCTTTTACATTGGAAATCATTTCAAGTTTTAAGTCGATTCTTTTCAACTTGATAGACATCATTTCTATGAGAAAATGTGCTTCCGTAAGACTGCTCATGACTTTTTTCAAGAGTTATGTCCCTTTATTACTGAATATCTTCCCTATTTGGTTTATTTTTAAGAATGTGTCCATGTTAGAATGTCATTTTAGTGGGCTCACATTCTGATTTATTGCCCTTTTACTGCTAAAATTGGCCATGGGTGCAGTATTACTAGTATCTTCATCGTGTATGGTACATTGCCTGTTCATCAGTGGTTTTACCCCTCATTTAATTTCAACCCAGATCTATTGTCGTCGTCATGTTTGCCCACCTGTCCGTCCGCCCATATATACATTATCTGCAGAACCGTGTCAGATACAGCTGCCAAATTTTGCCACCTATTTACCTGTGGTCTGAACTCCTATGTAAACTGAGTTGCCTCGACTCATATTTTTCAGAGATCTGCACCTTTTCAGACCCAATTTTTGGTAACTATCTCTATCAAAAATGAGTCATCTCAAACCATATTTTACAGTTATGACCCTGTTTAGAGATAATCTGTACCTAATTTTAGGATATATTTTTCATTCACCACATTATCTGCAGAACTATATTAGGTACGTACAGCCGCCAAACTTGGGAAGCCCAGTTATCAACTTTTAAGTGTTGATGCCTATTCTCAAATTTTAGCATATCCTGATTTGGACAGAACTTTAATCTAAGGCCCTGTGCATTTCATGATATGTTCTTATTCTATCCACCAACATCATAAAAGGGCATGAGTGGATCTATATGTTAAGATTTTTCATACATGTATATTCCTTTTGTTTTTCAGAAGCCGTTCGACGCAACTTTGAAACAAAAGATGCCACTAATTCTGCTGTCGAAAAAGTGATTAAAGAATGGTTCAGGACTGCCGGGGACCGGGATGGTGGCAGGAAGAGGCGTGCACTTGCACTACAACAGTTACATGTGGATAGTGAATAAATAAGTTCATGAACTTGTGCTGAGTTAATTTTGCTGTTGCCGTTTCATATATGGCTGAAATATTGCTGAACGCGACGTTAAACTGTAATGCTCTCTCAATTACCCGAAGTTACCCAATATTCTCTCACAGATGTTGGAAAATAAAGACAACCCATTTTTGAAAATTTGCTTTTTTTACTTTATTTAGGTTGAAAAACTACTTTGCTGGCTTAGCATATTCAATTCAAATAAAATAGAAGGGAAGCGGGATTGTTTGCCATAATAGGAGTTAACATGAAATCTGCACCACCAATATTCAAAATTTCAGCATACCAGGTATCTGTGTTCATGATGGGATAGAGCCTTTACCAATATAAGATAACATACACAGAAATAGTGTAATAATCAATAATTTTCAGTGGTTCTGCAGCATTTATTAAACCTGCTGTACAGATGGCGGGCTAATGGCGGGTCAGTGTAGGTTGATAGTGTTTTGCCATCGTAGGGCCGCCATCGAGCCGATGAGCAAACCTTCCATCGGGCCTATGATGGTTGCCGAGGTCGGGCCGATAAATTTCACGATGTCCGACCGATGTCGGCCCATCATCACTTTGTTGGGTGGGATACCCACATCATTCCAGAGGAAAATGAACCATTGTGTTTATTCCTAGACAGAAAATGCACTATTTTATACATTGATCTGTTTGGAGTGAACAAATATAGTCTTCGTCCGAGGTCCATGTGCAGGCATAGTACAGGGGTTTATTGTGCTAACACACTGCAGGCGTTTCCACGAAAGCGAAATGAATACAGACCGATGACGCATATATTTCTCCCAAAATCTTGTTTGAAGTGATCAGACGCTTTGTTTCATTTAACCGTTATAAACGAGAAATAACCACAGTTCAGAGTTATTGGATAACCAAAGTTTATTGGAGATAAATTTATTACGTACCGGTAGCACAAGAAAGGTTTACTACAAGTAGTAATTTATTTTTTCCAATTATAACCACGACTTCGATGCAGCCTCGTTTTCGAACCCGCCAGATGGCTTTGATTGATGTGGCGAACAAAATTATATCACCGTTCGCGTTATCGGAGATTACACACTAATTTTCACGAATAGAATAATACTAATTAGATTCTGCACGCTAATGTTTGAAAATAAATTGATGGTGTCCTTGTTTTTTTAAGAATAATATCTTCGCAAATTGTCATAAATGGAGCAGTACTATAGCTCTTCTCACTCTTTTAGAGAGCCCACCAAGTTTTACAATTAGCCTACTGCAAGTGTAGTTTACTATTACACTGTAATATTAGCAAATAAAATAGCCGTAATATTTGCAAATAAAACAGTACTGATCGTATTCGTTGAAAATCTACGGATCTTTCAGGTTTCAGTGAGTGACCGTTGATATTTTGACCTCAATCTGGGTACACGACACATCACTTCCCACTTCGTGCATCCGCTCACGAAAGTTTTATTGTCAATGGTTTGCTTATTTATTATTTCATCGGCCTTGACCTATTGACATCAACATGCTTGTCATAACCGTGAGGTATTCCTGAAGTTTAATCATCACAATCCACATCTTCACACTGGAGTAATTGAACAGATAATATTCTCAACAATTTCTGCTTTTGGGGGGAGGGGGGAGAGGGGAGAGGAGGCGACGAGACTTGGTCATTGACCTGTTTCGCTTTTGACAATTTCAGAACTTGGGATATCGTCTCTGATGCACTCAACAGTTGATTTGAATGGTGATGACTTTCTGATGAAGGAGCCATTTATATATTGATCGTTGACCTAAATTTTGTTTCGGATAATATGTCCACTCGAAAATAATATCAGTTTTCAATTATTGCTGATTTTTTGGAGCCAATGACCTACTAACCTCAAGTTTGCATGCGACATCTGCGTGACCACATAGTTATCTTGTCTTCAATATTTTCCGCACTTTCCCGGGGGTTTTCTGTAGATGATGTGACATTGACCTTTGATCTATGACAATTTCAGTCAATTTATCCAGTTAAAAACCTAATTTGAATTTAGATGATATCCTGATATTGGGACCAAGTTTGTTATATTGACTTTTGACTTCAATTTCTTTTCATCGGGAACTTGACCTTCCCCTCATATATGCATTCGCAAAAATGCAATTTCCAGTGATTTTGATTTGTTTTGCCACAGTGACCTTGACCTTTGGTCAACTGACCTCCATTTTGATATTAGACATCTGCGCGCACCGTCGTTATTCTAATCGGTCAACTTGTTGATACGTTAAGGAACTAAATAAGAAAAATGGAGGAGAAAGAGGAAAGGAGAAAGAGAAGAAGAAAAATATGGTGTTCCATTTCGGCCATTTTGCGTCGCGCGTCGCAGGCGACGGGAAGGGCGACGTCGCCCACGACATCGCCCGCGACGTCGCCCTTCCCGTCGCGTTCTTATAATGTTAAGAGATAGAACGCGACGCGACGTCGCCCTTTTTAAACACAACGTCGCCCGCGACGTCGCGCTTCCCGTCGCGTGTCGCTTTAATCAACACGACGCGATGGGCGACGTCGCCCACGACGTCGTCCACGACGTCGCCCATCCCGTCGCCCTTCCCGTCGCGTTCTTATAATGTTAAGAGATAGAACGCGACGCGACGTCGCTCTGTTTAAACGCGACGTCGCCCTTCCCGTCGCCCTTCCCGTCGCCTTCCGGTATTTTAGGACAAAATCGATCTGCGCATGCTTAGGGAGCAGCTATTGCGATGTGTATCGTATGGCGAGGCCGTCATTTCATGAATGATCTCTGCCACTATCGATGAAGAAAATGTCAGCGTAAATGAATAATGATTATCCTGCATTATCGTATAGCTTTTAAATGGTGTTAAATATTAGTCCATGCTTGCAATGATGCCTGTTATGAAGTTATCTCTCGGAAAGTCTGCAACTCGCTGTGTTGTACTGTACAAATTATATCTTCGCTTACAAACAATATACGCAACCCCCACATCCGTACATCGTCTTGAATTTCTTTATTCCCATTGGATTTACGCGTGTATGTGTGTGAGGCTTTTATATGTGTTGTAATTGTCGTTACAATATGTGTTGTAATTGTCGTTTATATGTGTTGTGTTGTCCCTTATATGTGTTGTAATTTATGTGTTTGTGTTTTTCAGTTGTTCTTACAGTATACCTCCTTATGTGACCACATTTACCAGGCCGTTGAAAATATCCGTTTGTTGCCTAAGTCTTAAACCTGCTTTAATTAATGCCATTAATCCCTTATTAATTGCACAATCAAACGTAGAAAACGGAAGTTTAAAAGAAAAAGTTAACTCCCCTAGGAGAGAGTTGTCCGCCCCTAGGAGAGCTCTCCACTCAAATCCAGCGTGGTCACTATATAGGCGAATGTAGCCTCATTTCTCATCCTCTTTCTCTTGTTTGCTCGAGCAGTGCACATCTAGGGAAGTATTCAGAGGCAATTTTACAACATTGGTTGTTGTTGTCTCGCTGGTGTAATATCCTTTATCAAGTCTTGTTTTTGTTATTCATTCGGAACTGACTTACTGTATTATTATGTCTGAAGTTCCGACTGGTATTCCTTGTCGTACGTGCGGGGAAAATTTATCCCCTTTAGACGCTCATTCGGCTTGTTTGTCTTGTAAACATTTATGTTACCTGGCGTCCACGTGCGCGGAATGGGTATTATTGAATCCGGCGGCCTGGAAGAATTATGCCCAGGCCCGTCGGGTTTTTCTGTTACATGCTTGTGATGCCCCGTCTTTGTCAGAGATCGACAGACGGGTCTTAGAAATTTTCTTTGGTCAATGATATGAAGTGTATTGAAGTTCTTGACCGAGCTGGTCAAGACCCAGAGTCTCCCGTGTCAGTTTCTATACCACCAAGCAGTACCGTCCTATACGTGATAATTCCAGGTTGCTAGACAGTTTGACCCGGCTCGGAGTTTCATTGTCTAGGGTCGATCCAAATCCAGTTCCTTTGTTACG
Source organism: Hanleya hanleyi (assembly GCA_036873755.1). Taxonomy (NCBI): domain Eukaryota; kingdom Metazoa; phylum Mollusca; class Polyplacophora; order Lepidopleurida; family Hanleyidae; genus Hanleya; species Hanleya hanleyi. The sequence continues at coordinate 9,734 of JAVTVY010051153.1, forward strand.
CTTAACAAAGGCCAGGTCGGTCAAGCCTGGCCAGTCTATTGTTCCCGTCGAACAAAAGGAACCTTCACCCCAGGTTATTTCTCCTTTACCTATCGGTTCACCACATGTATCTTCTTGAAGGAAGAAAACAAATAAACGGTTAAATCTACATAGTTTATTTAATTCCGTTCCCGATCTATTTGGTGGGGTGAATGTTGGACTTCTTTGAGTCGGACGTATTTGGTATTTTCCGTCGTACGTCGCTAAATATTGGTTTTTGGCGGAGATTTTAAAATTCTCTTGAAATGATCGTCTGACGATGTTATTCTAGAAGTCATTATGAAATTCTCCATGTGTACTAATGACACAGTTCCCCGGGAATTAGGTCGCAAACTTTGTGTTGCAACCCGGTGTGTTTATTGTGGGCTTTTATTGGCTCCCAACATTCCGCGGTCGGTATGTGAGCCTATTGTGTTGTACTCTGAACGAACAGGTTTTTGTTTCGTCATGATTTTATCCATTAAATTGTTGTATAAATCCTTACCAAGAGTGTGAGTACGACCCTGGTTTGACGCGGGAGGTTCGTTTTTCCCCTGCCGGGGAAATACGATTCTTTATAAGCCGTCCGTCATTGTTCCATGTGATTATTGTTGTTTCGGACTTGGGTAGTTCGTTACTTTCATGCATTCAATTCTTTGGTCCTGCCAAGAAGGTAATCTCTTGTTATATCAACTATTATTGTGTAATTTTGATATCCTGTCTTCAAGAGAGAACTTATGGGGTTTTATTCTACCTCTCATGTTTATGTGTTTGTTGTTTTTGTGTACGTAACCACAACTCAACTCTTTATAAACGTTGCTATAATATTAACGTAATCGATATTACGGGACTTCAATGCTACGACTGTTTGTTGTATTTTATTGAGCATCTTTGCTGATCTCTTTGTGATTAGGTGCGATCTACAAAGGGATCTCGTGTTGGTCATCGTGAGTATATAATCCGATTACCCACTGTTTATTATGAAACTGTATTATGCCTTGGTATACAAATTTGTTTTATACATGTGATTTGTTTGTTTCTCACCAAACTGGTTCCATCTGTATACTGTATTTTGCGTATAATTCAGATGGAGTTATGCACTAATTTTAATTTCTTCACTATGAGAAAATTTTGAAATTACTTGCGTGGTGGGATTGTTTGTTGACCGGCCAAGGATACAAGCCTATTGACACGTAAGTCGTGAAGTCTTCTATGCTTTCTTTCTACCAAGTATCTGGGACGAGTATATTCGTCCCAGCATGTGTATTATCGGTACAGTTTACTAGAGCATCAAACTGCTTTTTAGTATTGTTCTTGCTGTTGTTCCTCTTCTCGACAATTTGTTCGTGTTAGGTCATTTGTGGAAGCTGAGGTGGCCGAGTGGTCTAGGCCGCTTGCACTTACTACTGGCGATTTGGTGCCAAACTCTGAGGACACGGGTTCGAGTAATTTGTAAATTTTGAATAACCTCACTTTCCTACCGGCGAGAGACTTTAAATGTTTTTCCTCTCTTTGTTCTCAGCGCCGTCTTCTGCACTCATGGAAGACGATTGTGGACTGAGAGTGGTGTGACTTGGCGATCACTAGGCCCGGAACAGATTCTGCCTCGACCGGTCTTAGGAACAGCCAAGATAAATAAGCCTTACCAGGTAGACTGTATATCCCAGTGGTTGAGGTTCTCTCTTGGTATAGACGGCTTCCCGAGTAGTACCAAAACACTTCGTTGCGGTACTCTCTCGGGGGGAATCTAATAATTTCCACACCACAAGCACAGCTACATGGCTGTGAACAATCTAAGATAAGTACATCAGTATCTTATTCACATGTTTAACCTTTTTATGTTGATGACCAAGGTTTCATTTGTTGATTATAGATTGTTTCAAAAATGTTGATTTCCTGGAAAAACTTCCTTGATCTGGATGTCGGTTGTGTCACTATTTGGTTATTAATAGTAACATTGTTGTAAATGTTTAATATCCTCTCCATATGAAACTCCTGACGGAATTTCTTATACAGCAGACAGATTATATCGGGAGAGGTCATAATGTAACCATGTGCGCTGACACGTTACTTATGTTCACTGACACAAAGATCCATTAATCTCATTTATCTCATTGAGTTACATTTGGTGATTAACGAGACATTTAATATGTTCATCTCTTTTAAGAGAAGGAAATTTATTACAGACGACTACGGGTTACTGTTTGCAACGCCGTTTTCTGTTACGTCGTGTACTTTTATAAGTTTGTATTCTGCTCAGTTATGAGCATGTATATTCATTAAGTATTGTGAACGGGAAATCTCTACGTTGTTTATCATACACAACATTTTTCACACTATTTTCACATTACGCTTTACACCGTTATGTGTCTCTCCTACACCTGTGCGTCGTCCTATTTCATCGGTTAGACGTTTCCAGTACGCCATAACGCCGTTGTTACGTCATTTCTTCATCTGCTAGATACATATTTTATGTCCATTCATCGGCACTTCCTTTGATTCTCCATCGTCGGTCGTCGGCGGAGGGGAAGTCCGTTCGTTGGCGTCAATCTTCCACTGGTATCAATTCCCCTCGGGTTTTTCACATTGTGATTTACTTAGCTTCGTCGTTACTCTACGAAGAGAATTCTGTTCAGACCTTGTTGTTTCCAGTCTGGAATTCAGAATATCAAAATTTGTATTCAAATCAACAGTATTTGGTCTAATTCTGTTATATGGTATAGGTCTTTGGATTATGGACGTGGATTTCCTCTGAGGACGACGGCGGGATTGTGAGTGGCTGACTAGTCATCTTTAATTGAATTCAGCAGTGTTGTATTAACACAGATTCATGTTGATTTTACACACAAACGTTATGTTAAGATCCATTTTCCTTAGGATTGTGCTTTAGCGACACAACGTTTTTTGTGGTGTACTTGGGAGACAGTTTTTCCGACTTTCTCCTTTAAGTACCTTATTTCGGTATAGACCGTTACACCAATGATTAGACTCTGACATTGTGGTTCTGTCATTCATCCTTAGGGTTGTTGGTTATATGTGGGACCTTACTCACGGAGTTCGTTGTTCGGGTTCGGTCTCTACAACGGATTATTTGTCCTGATGCCGAGGTCGTGATACCATTCCCGACTCTATTTCCGTGTATTGTCTTCCTCCTTCAACTTCACCGGGATAGGAAGTCTCAGTTGAGCACCAGGGGAGGCTATCGTCTGCTCTGGCTTGGGGTTACGTTTTACTTACCAACATTAGCCTTATCGAATAGGTCTCTGAGCTTATTCGCGCCGTAGCATTACAGTCGCGTTGTACTCGCCAACTGTTACCGGTATGGGTTATCGGGTGGCGGCGTTTCTTTAGCGTCCAGAGTGTCTGAACTTCATGTTCTTGGAAGATCTTCTATTTCCTGGAGGACGATCTTCGGTTATGTCCTGTTCAAACCATCCGCCACTATCTTACTCGTTCCGGTTCCGTTCACGGTTCTCGACTACGGTTATCATGTCCCTTCCCCTGTCAGCAAGGCTTCATATTTAAATAAGCCGTGTAGTTGTTTAAGACCATAAATTAGTCTTTCCAATGGGCAGAAGGTAGATATTCCATTGACGCCTCCACTTTTGTGTTTTGCTTCTTCTATGTGGCCATCACTACACATGGCCTTTATGGAAGAACTTATCCCTCCATGACATTGTCCAGTCTTGTGTCTGGACAGTAAACTCCACGGTCACAAATTTTATATCTGTATGATATGTCAGTGCAGTCAGATAGTGTGGCCACGCTTGGGCCACTAAAGGCTGCCCAGCACGTGGTTAGTTTCTTTCAAGAAAAGAGGAGGGGGCGAAATTTGTCACCATTGCAGCAAGGCGGCCATCTTGCTTTTCATCATGATCGTCTTGAAGGAAGGAATAAGTCTGATAGGCGACCATGGACTCTCTAATCATCAATCTAAAATGTATGACGCTTGAGAGTTTTAGCTTTTCCTTAAACTACGGTTTTACTTGTGTCTTTCAGTTTGAACTGACTACCTTCTGGATGATCTCAGCTGTGTTTCATACGCTCAACTCACAAGACAAGTTGGTCGTAAGTCGTTGGTGGACTGAGTATGACGTGGCTTGGCGCCCTCTAAGACCAAGAAGACCTAACAACCCGGGTGGGAGAGGATTCTGATTTCTTGGTAGAGTTTGACATATCGCACCACGAGCACAGCTACATGGATGGAGGCACTCAAGAATAAGTATATTTGTATCATATTCATGATTGGCCCTTTTCAATTCCTAACCGGGGTTTTCCTTGTTGCTTGTCTCAAGTTATTCCCTTATCTGTGTCATCCCAGCTACTTGGGTAGACACTCAGGAGATAGGTTAGATTAGTATCTTCCATTACTACTCCATGGTTACCCTCTGCGTTACCGGCCAGGTTTCCTTTGTTGAGATTTATGAAAGAGCCTGCCCCTCCTTGACATTGTCCAGTCTTGGGTCTGGACGGCGAACTCCACGTTCTCCTTTTCTCTATCTGAGAGATGTCAGTCCAGTCAGATAGGATGACCACGCTTGGGCCGTTCATGGCTGCCCAGCACGTGGTCAACTAAATTCCAAAAAAGGGGGGGGGCGGCAGTATGAATCATCACAGCAAATCTGCATTAATTGCTGTATCATCTCATCACATTCATATTATTGGTCCACAATTGATTGATCTCATATTGAAGGTAGAAATAAGTCAGATGGACGACCTTGGATCCTCTAAAGAGATGTCAGACACTGTATCATCACCCTAAGATGTATGTATCCATGGTGAGTGTGATCTTTACCTTAACTGCGGTTTTGATTGTGTCCTTCAGGTTGAATCTGACGTCCTTCTCAATGATCTCAGCGCCGTCTTTTGCACTCAACCCCCTAGAATGATGGTTGGATGGAAGACGATTGTGGACTGAGAGTGGTGTGACTTGGCGATCTCTAGGCCCGGAACAGACCCTGCCTCGACCGGTCTTAGGAACAGCCAAGATAAAGAGTGGTGTGACTTGGCGATCACTAGGCCCGGAACAGAACCTGCCTCGACCGGTCTTAGGAACAGCCAAGATAAATAAGCCTTACCAAGTAGACTGTATATCCCAGTGGTTGAGGTTCTCTCTTGGTATAAGACGGCTTCCCGAGTAGTACCAATACACTACGTTGCGGTAACTCTCTCGGGGGGAAACTAATAATTTCCACACCACAAACACAGCTACATGGCTGTGAACAATCAAAGATAAGTACACCAGTATCTTATTCACATGTTTAACCTTTTTTATGTTGATGACCAAGGTTGCATTTGTTGATTATGGATTGTTCATACTATGCCCATGTTTCTGTGTCATTCCAGCGGTCACTTAGCCTACTTTGATATACTACAAGACCGAGGTTCCCACCTCCGTATGTTGGTACTATGGCATTAATTAAAGCAGGTTTAAGACTTAGGCAACAAACATCAAACATTTATAAACAATGTTTCTGTTTGTAACTAAGTCAAACCTGCTTTAATTTAATGTGCCCACCCTTCCGTCCCCTCGTACCGCGGCCTTGTTTCACTACTGGTCTCGGTTTGAGAAAGAGGATGAGAAATGAGGCTACAGTCGCCTATATAGTGACCACGCTGGATTTGAGTGGAGAGCTCTCCTAGGGGCGGACAACTCTCTCCTAGGGGAGTTAACTTTTTCTTTTAAACTTCCGTTTTCTACGTTTGATTGTGCAATTAATAAGGGATTAATGGCATTAATTAAAGCAGGTTTGACTTAGTTACAAACAGAAACATTGTTTATAAATGTTTGATTTTTATTTACTGCTGTCCAACACTGTATACCGTTACTTAACTTGTCACGTCCCGACAGATTGTAGTGTAGATCTATAAGCTTTCAATTTAGCGGAGAGAGATTGTCCTATAACTCTAAAAAAAAAATATGATGTAATTGAAGTTATTTTGTTCCTTCTACTCTTTCTAAGAATTGACTGAAAAATATTAATACTTCTGCACTCTTTAAATCGTCCGACATTTCCACGATCGTTCTAGACGATTGAACTTAAAATTCAGGACGAGTTCTTGGAGTTCGAGTAAGTTGCTCTTAACTGCAGAGATTCTTTCCTCATTTTCAAGAAAAACAAATCATCCTTGAAACACAATTGTCGTCAAATGGCCTGAACAAAACCTGGAACAAAATCCATGAATTATTTTAAGAGTGCATATCAACGAGATTTGAATTTTTCTTGAAATTGAGGAAAGAACCCCTGCAGTTACAAGGACGTAGACAAGTTTTCAGATTTGGGGCGGGTGGGGAGCTATACTATGACAGCACAATAAGGCGAGGGTCCAGGGGCCGCCTAGGCCCCGGAAGCTCCAGGATCCCAGGTGACTGGAGATGCGTTCTTGGCCTTTCCCAGTGAATAAAACTCAACATTAAAACGCACACGTTGTAACCAGTGTGTGTAAGTATTTTCTTTCCAGGGTTATTAAACCTCAAATTTGGTCAACACAAAAAAAACGTTAAGTGCAAACTAATTAGCTCAGCGACTCATCCAGGCTGTGGTTTTGGAGGGAATACGTGTTTCGTACATTTTGGAGGGAATTTATAGTTTTGTGTGTTCCGAATCACGGTGACTTGCGGATCACTTTCCTAATGAACGTCTTATATTTCTTGCAATAAAGCATCTGTGTAAATCTTTTCTATTTTTATTGGAACGTCTGTTTCTGTGGACCCAAATAAATGTCGAACAACCGACCTGCGTTGTTTGTTTTTCGTTCAATTCGGCATGGTAATGCTTCCAGTACCACGCAATGGCAAATTCACGCTGGGACAAAAACGCGTGTGATTTCTTAAGTGTTGAATCTATGAGAAATAAAATGGCTTTAAGTGGTAATTTCAGTATTCGTTTCAGTTTTCAGTGACTGAATCATATTAATGGTCAAACTCATATTAATGGTCAAACACAATATTTAATGATTTGCGATAACCCTTAACTCGCCAGCATTGTAACATAATGCGGCATTAACGATGTCAATTCCGGATTACGAATTGTGACATTGAAGACTGCACACGGACAAATGTCTCTTGGGCAAAGTTATTGCTTTAGAATAATTTTAGATCACAGAACGGGATAGTGGAACGTGTGTGTAACTTTCTTAAATTTGAATCTGAATTCCATGCAGTATATCAGGTCAGATGGGGAAACATTTTCGACAGGTTTCTATTGAACCAGGTCCGTCAGGTTCAATCTTAAATGAATGGTGTCGTCCGTGAACAAATAACGAACTATCGAAATCCCGAGAGAATTAATTTAATTAGTGAGGATAATTTTCGTATATGGCATGGTCAGACAGATCAGGCCGTCGTTGTCTATGAAAAATATCTGCCTCAGTAATGGCAATCCAACGAAGTCCAAGCATGTGATACATCATTTTTCGCCTATTGGGATATTGGTGATAGATGACCACTCAGGCTTTACAAAAAAACACATATATATATATATATATATATTCTCAGCGGCTGTAACGACCGCTAGATGGCGTGATCCGCTTCTTACCAAAGTGATTCCCAACTGCCCGCGCTGGTGCACTGAGACGGACATGATTTTCTCATTGATTTACAAGTTCGATTAGAGAATTTTATACATGCAATTATCGACGACAGATTTTCGTAGAAAATAAGGCCAAGAATCACTCAACTCTTAACAACACGAGCGCCAGCAGTCTAGATGTACAAGGCGATTCGGAACTCCCCTATTAACTGTATGCTTAAACATGCCTCGTTTCCTCTGCTTGACCACTTTCCCCTCTGATAAACACGCAGTGGGGAATATGCACCGTTTTTCACAAACACGTCTATTTTTTGTTTGTCTTACAAATATTTGGGGGGGGGGGGGCATGCCCCCCTTGTCTACGGCCATGAGTTAAGAGCAACTTACCCGAACTCCAAGAACTCGTCTTAAAGGAGGTGTTCGGTTTGACCGTATTTTTTTCCTTAGAGTGTTGCGTTTATAAACCGAAAATATAATTTCCTCTCGTTCACTTGAAAAGTTATTAGCTTGAGAGAGAAAATACTGAATTTTCATATTCTCAATTTTCACCGAGAAGAGAGTATTAGAAAATAAGCATTTGTTTGTTTTTGCAATTTTTGGCGATAACCAAAACGAGTCTTACATATCGAAATGCTGTGCGTTTGATCCAAAATGATACTGAAAAATCGTTTTTGTTAAAGGTGTCATATTTTTATAATACTGAAATATGTCAACGGCGACATGCCAAACCTTCACTCTCATTAAATTTACTCAGTCTATCAAGCAGAAACATGTTTTTTTTTCTAACTATCATAACTCATTTCTGTAACCACTCATGACTTAAGCCTGTATAAACTCGTACTGATCATTCGTATTACATTGCTCACGGAAGAACATCGGAAGCCGCGGAATCGATTTTGCGCCATTCCGTAATCTTATAATCTTATAATCGTGTTTTTCTTGAACTATTTTACCATGCACAAAGGCATTTCATATATATTCATCTGTTATTATATTCATATCTTTACTCTCCGAACAAATATCTGGGTATCACTCAACCTAACATTCAATATTCAGCCGTCGTCAATAAAATAATTTCACTGTCAATAATGGAAAGACCTATTTCGGAGAGGAAAATAATAAAAATGCAACTTCGCGTTCATCATTAGTTCACCTGTATAGCGAAAAATATTTCGTATCACAGTTAGCAGTTACCGCAAGTAAGTACGAACTAAAAATCAATAAAACACAAGGTTTCCTCCAAGTAAGTACGAACTGAAAATATAAACAAAAAACAAAAAAACGCAACATGGTTTCCTGCAAGAGAGAAATGGTCAACAGATTTCAATGATGTCAGCAAGAAATTCACATAAAATCTTAATCGCTGACCATTCTGGTTTATCCAAATGAATTTCCAAGTCGTTTTCCAGAGTATGTATCTCAGTGACGCTTTCATTGTGACTGTTCATTTAAACACCAGGGGAGGTGAAACACATGATATTCAAACGGCCGCTGGCCCCAGGTTAACCCTACCTGGCCTGACGGTGGGGGGGCACTTTTCGCCCCCACCCCGTCGTTTTTGCTCCTATCTCCGGAACGACCAAAAATTGAGAGCTGAAACTTTGTGACTTTTTAGATTATCATATTGGGGTCATTTTGAGCCTATTTGCATGATCCCTCGAGCAGATGATCATGGTAAATTCAAAATGGCGGCCATGTGAGTTACCAGAAAAGTGATGTTTTGCTTTTCTGTATGGAAAAGTGAGTAAAACCTATTTTATTTCATAGCAGATTATTATTTACTAATTTATCCTGCAGCTTTTGCGAAAAGAAGAAAAAAAAAATCAAAAATTCTGACCCAAAAATCGTCCAAAAATGCTCTTTTGGAAAATAACGTCACATTGACGTCATCATGGCGGCCATCTTGGATTTTTTTTACATTTTTTTATAGAGCTTGCACCAAATATATATTGTAAGTTTCAGCCCTCTAGTCTTAGCAATAGCAAAAAAATATAGGAGGGGGGAGGCACTTTCCGCCACCCCTCCTCCTCCCCAGGCTGCGATACACCCCAAATCGCCCAGGCCAGATAGGGTTAAACAAAATTAACCGCAAGTTACGAGAGGTCACGCCAGAGCTCTTGCATGCAACGATCATATTTTTCCGCCAGTATACGATATTTATCTTAGAGTTTGAGAAACATCGAATGGAGGCGTTTAGTGCTATAGCCCAGTTTGGCAAGTTTCTGCGACAATATTTCGTGGCGTTGAATCGTCAGAGCCTGGCATGGTCTAGCAAATGCTACTAAGCGACATATTCATATCCCATGTCCAGTTCCTTCTGCAATGTTGCTATCCAGAAATGGGTTGTTAACTATATCAAATTATCATAAAACCTTCTATCCAGAATGTGCAGTTAACCATGTCAAATTATCATAAAACCTTCTTCTCATATTTGTTCTACAGCCACAACACTGCTGTTTTAAGATGGACATGCCTTAAAATCAGCTTACGGAAAATCCCCATTGAGCCAACTAGCGACGCCTCAGAAACAACGCCTGAACAGACAGACAGACAGATATCCCCGATGAGTATTGAACTACAAAACGACTTATAACGAATTACGCAGCACACGGCGACGATGCGATATATGCAGGTTACACACTCGAAACAGACCGTCTCACGCACGATGACATTAAATGTAAAGAATAACATGAATTGCTCACTGTATTAAAATCAGGACAAGATATTTCAACTTCCTGTATCTTGGTATACAATCCAAACACTACTACAGTCACAGATTTCGGTAGGTCCTTTGCAGTTCTAAGGGCTTTTCTGGATGGATTTGCTGGAATACGATAAGGGTCGAAGACAATGGAATCAACCGTGCGACCACTTATGCAACAAATTGCCAATAGTTTTTACTGATACCAAATAAATAGTTCCACGAATTTCGGTATTATATATAAACAATATTCTCCACTCCATATATGTTTGGAATTCTATTTTCTTTTTCGCTTGTCTTTGTTATTTGTTCTAGAGCGTTTCTATGTTTAGAGTGTTTGTAAAAATATCAACTAAGCTAATGGAATATGAAATAAAAAATAAAGCATTGTATTGATGGGTCGCGAAGCCAGTGTGCTACAATTTCAAACAATTGCACCAGGGAATTATTTCCGTTTCTTATGGATGAGATTGCAAGCAGGATTGCTAAGAGACGATCACTGACACGCTTGTCATATAACGAATGCCATACACATTCGACCTCTTTGCCTTGAGGATGTCAAATGACGTCAAGAGTCACTGCAAAGAACGACTGAAGTACGGGCGTTTCTCGATAAAGCCACGTATTGCGTCATGCCTGTACTTTGCTCTTAAAAGCTTTCGATCACAAGTATTCGACATTAGAAGCATTAGCTAGGGCTACAATTCGAAGAATCTATACGTTTAGTTGCATATAGAAATAAATACAGGCAATGGCGATCATTCTGGATTGTAGTAAGTTCAGCAATGGCGTGGTTGCATGATGAGATTTCGTGGAAATTGTGCGTCGTTCTGTCTCAAATCAGTATCGCTCACGGAATACTATGCAGAGGGTTCGTGGCCAAGAAGAACTATACCGGAGCGATAGGGAGTCCATACAAGATCATTCCAGAGACACGATCCAGGTTAGAGGGTTCGTGGCCAAGAAGAACTATACCGGAGCGATAGGGAGTCCATACAAGATCATTCCAGAGACAAGATCCAGGTTAGAGGGTTCGTGGCCAAGAAGAACTATACCGGAGCGATAGGGAGTCCATACAAGATCATTCCAGAGACAAGATCCAGGTTAGAGGGTTCGTGGCCAAGAAGAACTATACCGGAGCGATAGGGAGTCCATACAAGATCATTCCAGAGACAAGATCCAGGTTAGAGGGTTCGTGGCCAAGAAGAACTATACCGGAGCGATAGGGAGTCCATACAAGATCATTCCAGAGACAAGATCCAGGTTAGAGGGTTCGTGGCCAAGAAGAACTATACCGGAGCGATAGGGAGTCCATACAAGATCATTCCAGAGACAAGATCCAGGTTGGAAGGTTCTGTCAATTGTTTGAAGGATACCGGTTGTTGTTCCAGTTTTTTCGTTTGATAAGATAAACAAAAGAACATTGCTGTATACACGGAGCACGCAGCCTCAAGGGGACTATGTGACCTCGCTTGCTGGTAAGTTACAGGTGATTTTGTTCCGGGTATTCTTGCATTTACCACGTATACCCCATGTTTGTTGCCTAAGTCTTAAACCTGCTCTTAATTAATGCCATTATCTCTTAATAATTGCACAATCAAACGTAGAAAACGGAAGTTTAAAAGAAAAAGTTAGCTCCCCTAGGAGAGAGTTACCCGCCCCTAGGAGAGCTCTTCATTCAGTTCCAGCCTGGCCACCATATATGCGACTGCAGCCTGATTCCTATCCTCTTTCTCTTGTTTGCTCGACCAGTGCACATCTAGGGAAGTATTCAGAGGCAATCTTACAACATTGGTTGTTGTTGTCTCGCTGGTGTAATATCCTTTATCAAGTCTTGTTTTTGTTATTCATTCGGAACTTACTTACTGTATTATGTCTGAAGTTCCGACTGGTATTCCTTGTCGTACGTGCGGGAAAGATTTATCCCCTTTAGACGCTCATACAGCTTGCTTTTCTTGCAAAGATTTTTGTTACCGGGCGTCTACGTGCGCGGAATGTGTATTATGGAATCCGGCGGCCTGGAAGAATTATGCCCAGGCCCGCCGAGCTTTTCTGTTACATGCTTGTGATGACTCGTCTTTGTCGGAGATCGACAGACGGGTCTTAGAGATTTCTTTAGTTAATGATATGAAGTGTAATGAGGATCTTGACCGGGCTGGTCAAGATCCTCAGTCACCCGTGTCAGTTTGTATACCTCCGAGCGGGACCGTCCTACACGATGATAATTCCAGGTTGCTAGACAGCTTGACCTGGTCCGGTGTTTCATTGTCTAGGGTCGATCCAAATCCAGTTCCTTTGTTACGCTTAACAAAGGCCAGGTCGGTCAAGCCTGGCCAGTCTATTGTTCCCGTCGAACAAAAGGAATCTTCACCCCAGGTTATTTCTCCCTTACCTATTGGTTCTCCACATGTACATGTTAGTAGGAAGAAATCAAAGAAACGACGTAGAGTGTCAATTTCTCCTTTACGGGTTAAGACTAGACATAGTTTTCCTAATGCTGAAAAATCTATGGAAGCCTGTTCGGTCCTACCATTAAGTGTTCAGGTTGCGGGCTTACGAACATCAAGCCCCACATTTGTTGATTCTTCACATCGTCGTTCACATACTGCTACACGACACTCAGGTTCACATTACCATTCACGTTCTCGTATACAACGCTCGGGTTCACCACCTCATCGTTTGTTTTCACCTGTTCGTGATCCTGTTACCTCGGGTCGACGATCTCGTTCTCCGATCCGTAGTGCTCGTCCACCGGTGCATTTTGGTACTATTTTACGGCGTTCCCGTTCCCCGGTACGCCGTTCTCGTACGTCGACAGTTCATTCTCCTGATTCTGCTCACCATTTGCCTGGGGTTTCGGCTCCCTCTGATCAAGATTACCATGTTCATTTTCAACGAGCCCCTGTCCTTGATCATTTGGTGGATCATGATTTATCGTCTTGTTCTCAGTCTCCGGTTTCGTCGAGTGAGTCGGATGATTCGTCTTCCTCTCAGGTTAGTGTCAAAGATACGTCGAAGATGGATTCTTTCCTGAATATGCAGGCGCTTTTAGCGTTGGTTCCGGATATGCCCGTTCCTTCGAAGGGTTCTTCTAGTGGTAAGTGCCGGACAGCTGCGGACTCTGCATTAGCGACTCCCAAGCCGGATGTTCCTCGTACATGTGCTTCGTCACCAGCATGGGCAGATTATTTAGACAAATTTGATCGTCAATTACAAGATGACAATAAATTTAAGAAGCCTAGTCTAGGGATCTCCTATCGTCTTCATGATAACGTGTTACCTGACAAACCGCCCAAGCGTGATCGAGATTTATCTCAGGTTTCTAAATCAGCTAAGTCGACTCCACTTGAAGTCAATACCAAAATTGTGGAGAATATTCAAGAGATGTTATTGGCAATCCAACGTGCTTCCTCTATCACTGATTGGTTTTTGTTGGCGACTTCGCGGATTGCCTTGGACCCGGAGTTACGCCGGGGCGATGGATCGACTTCTTTGTCTGCGGGTCGTGTTGCTTATTTGCGAGGTTTCATTGAAACCCTAGTACAGGCTAATCATCAAGTTATTCAGGCCACTTCTTATTCTTACGTTTCGCTTCTCCAAGCGCAACGCAATGCCTTACTTAAGGCCGTCAAGCCGGACGTTTCCTTTATGGTTAAGGATTTTCTGCTTCATCAACCATTAGCTTCCAGCGCCATTTTCAACAATTCTATTGAGTCTGTTGTACCCATCATCCGCGAGGAACGTACTGCGCGTTTGATTGGGGCTGTTGCTCGAGGTGGTTCGTCGGATCGTCGCTCGAAGCGGGGTCGTAACTCCTCTTCCACCCAACAAGATGGCGGCGCTCGGGAGAGGTTTCGGGGTATTGACAAACCTCCACGCCGAGGGCGCCGTTCCTTTCGTGGTAAACCAACCAAGAGGGGTGGTCGTTCCAGTAAATGACTATCGAGTTCCCGGATCAGAGCAAGCCGAAATTTTGCAGCCTCCTCTTTTCCAGTCGTTCAATCATCATGTTGTGGGCGGCCGCCTTCAATACTTCATAGACAATTGGCGCCTCATCACCGACGACACCTGGATTTTGAGGGTTTTGGAGCGCGGCTTCCTGTTCACTTTTCGTTCCCTTCCCAAACTTATCGTTTGGCCACGCCCATCCCGCCTACCAGTCTCTGCGAGTCTCGTGCAGACTCTTCTGTCGTCAGTCAACACGCTCATCGAGAAGGGAGCGGTCAGAGAATTACCGCCGACAGAGGACAGTTTTGGGTTTTACAGCCACGTGTTTCTGGTTCCCAAGAAAGACTCGCCCCAGATGCGGATGGTGATCGATCTAAAAGTGTTAAACAAGTTTCATCTCGCCCCCCCCCTCATTTCAAGATGCCGACTGTTTCATCGATTCGGGCCCGTGTACATCTTCGGGATTGGCTGGCCTCAGTCGATCTACAGGACGCGTATCTTCATGTTCCAATTCATCCTCGTCATCGTCGTTACCTCCGCTTCGTTGTCAACGAACGCCGTTTCGAATGGCAGGTTCTTCCATTCGGGGTCAACATAGCACCTTGGCTGTTTACCCGCATTACCTCACCGGTCATGGCTTTTCTACACCTGCGGGGTATTCAGATAGAGGTTTATATAGACGACATCCTCCTATGGGCAGCGGACGAGTCCCGTCTCAACATGCAAGTCCAGTTCACACTTCTGGTCTTACGTCATCTAGGATTCATCCCTCATCCTCTCAAGTCAGAGTTGGTCCCGGCTCAAGTTCGCCGTTACATCGGCGCAGTGTTCGATACTCATCATCAACTGGTATATCCTCCGGAAGATCGTTGGGACAAAATTCAGCTGTTAATCCGAAAGTTTTTGTCATCAACGTCACGGACACGTCAGCAGTGGCAAAGTTTGGTAGGTTTGCTCACTTCCACTCAGGACCTAACTCATTACGGCCGACTACAGGTGCGTCCACTACAGTATCATCTGTATCCTTACCTACAGACGCCTTCCATCAATCCAGCGGTGCCGGTATTGACGTCTCTTCATCCATATCTGATCTGGTAGCAATCCCGGCTCAACGTCATGCAGGGCGTTCCATTCCGTTTTCCGGCTCCGAGTCATCATCTGTACACCGATGCGTCCGAGACCGGTTGGGGTGCCCATCTGGACGAATTAGTAGTATCCGGCAGATGGTCAACGTTGGATGCCAGTCTTCACATCAACCTTCTGGAGATGAAGGCAGTCATTCTGGCGGTGCAGCATTGGAGTCATCGTCTCATGTACTCGTCTCTTCTCATTGCGACGGACAATTCCACAGTGATTGCTCACATCAACAAGTTGGGAACAACACGCTCGCTTCCAATGTTTCGCCTGGTGTGGGATCTCTACGAGTGGACTCGTTGTCATCACATTCATCTTCACGCCCGCCATGTTCCGGGCCGGCTCAATGTCTTAGCGGACAGCTTATCGCGTCCGGACACCGTTCTTCAGACCGAGTGGCAA
>JAVTVY010051154.1:0-26996 GCA_036873755.1 Hanleya hanleyi
TGTGGGTATTCATAAGAAGTATTTTCATTAACAATAAAATATTTAACTAAACGGGAAAGAGGTAAGTCTTTATGATAACTATATTTGAACAAAACAGAGCACATGCAGAGATGATTGTTGTCGGCGCTTCACATCGCAAAATTTGTTTTTGTCCCCTGTTGGGGAAAACTGACGTCTGTCAACTGTGTGATTTCCTGTCTATGTTGCATTAAACGATAGGTGTATTTTGTTAAAACTTTTTCATTTTAAGTTTATCTAATTATCTAAATAAGCAGGTGTGTTTTGCCTTATGGCCAGTGTCACAACCCCAAGAATTTCAGTTGGTCGACTCTGACGATGAAGACTTCCTTGGATTTTCTGCGGAAGATACTCATGTGTATTCAATTCAATAGCGGGCCGTGTGCAGACACTCGACCACGTGTGGGGGACTACCATGTATATTTTTCCCGACTGCGGCGAAATGCGATCAAGTTAGGATAAAATTACAGGACTGCGGAGTTAATTGAATCAATTTTTTTCCTTATAGACTGTAAGTAATAGTAATTCAGTCTGATTATATTGTACCATTCCCTGTTGTTTCTCTGCGTTTACAAATAATAGCATACGGCGATATACTATATGAGATTCTAGTAACATATTCACTTTACTTTCATCGGCACGAACTCCGTGGCGAAAACGGGAGTGTTCGAATTTATTGTTTCATGGGTATATTGAAAATGCTCCCGTTTTCGTTTTATTAGGATGGACAAAATCACGACAGGGGAAAAATCGGCCGTTTTCGAATTAAATTTGGAAGGTGAATTAATAGGGAAATTACCATACAGTCCCTTGCTAACACCACATAAAGGGCAAATAAACCAATAGCGTTGATATGTGGCACAATTTTGTCTTATGGGGGCCCAGGACTGACCTTGACCTATTTTCAAAAGTCACAGAATTTTAAAATGCGAATATCAGTGAGGGTCAATTGTGAACAGAATATCTAAGAAACAAATAGAGCTAGAGCCTTGATTTTGCACAGTGCTGTCTTATGGGGCCTCTTGATCAAGTTCACTCAGGACCGACCTTGACCTATTTTCAAGGTCACAGAGGTCAAAATGTGAATAGTGTTAAAGCCTTGGAATCTGCCACACTGCCGTCTTATTGAAGCCATTAGGCATGTTAGGCATGTTAGGCCATGTTCACTCCGGGCTGATGAAAGCGACATTAAATCCCACTCACTCACTCACTCATCTCGACTCGACACTCCGGACTGCCTTGACCTATCTTCAAAGATCGTATAGAGGTCAGAATATGAATAGTGATCTTATATGCCTGTGAAAACAATATTTAAGAAAAAATGTCACCAGATATTGACCTTTTTTCAAAGGTCACTCAAAATGTGAATAGCATAATATTGTGAATGTAC
Source organism: Hanleya hanleyi (assembly GCA_036873755.1). Lineage (NCBI taxonomy): Eukaryota > Metazoa > Mollusca > Polyplacophora > Lepidopleurida > Hanleyidae > Hanleya > Hanleya hanleyi. Next base: position 1,409 of record JAVTVY010051154.1, read on the forward strand.
TATATCTCAAGAACAGGAAGCTGGAGACTTGATATTTGGCACAATGCTGCCTTATCAAGAAATCTAGGTCATGTTCACTCTGTATTAACCTTGACCTATTTTCAAAGGTCACAGAGGTTAAATTGTAAATAACAGTCAGGCTGCCCAGTGGGGGACCTGTTTGCTAATGGTAAGTTTTATTTTGAATTTTGTTTTTCCAGATGTTGGTTTTACATTGAGAAAAGACGATCCCAGTGCTCTGAAGGAAGCCATTGTACAAATACAGTCCAAAGCTAATGCTGTAGATAGTTCAGAGTTTATAGACAAGTGAGTTTAAACCTATCTGGCCCATTTTTTCATTCTCAGAGCTGTGTTATAATGTCGTAGTGTCAGTTCACAGGCACATTTGGTCTTTATTGAGTATGATTGACATAGGAAGTCTTTATCTGCATACTATTAAGAAGAGTAATGGAAGATGCATCCAGTATATTGTATAGAAGAATAAGCAAGAGGATTAAGCAAAGCATAGCAGGGTATGAAATAGACAAACAAATTCTAGTTGCCCATCGACAAGCACGGGCAACCAACACATCCAAATGCATTGCAATTTGGACAGAATTTGGTTGCCCAAAGGAAATTTAGGTTGCTCCGGGCAACCGGGCAAAGGGCTATTTCGCACCCTGCATAGCTAGTGCACTCATTGTGAAATTATACATTATATAATATGTGATGACAAGGCTTTTTCGGTGGGAAAAGTAAGTAATTACGACAGTTACTTGGGAAGTTCGATTTCGGTCAACTGCTCTAAAACAGAAAAGGCAGCTGAAGACATTGCCTCATGTTACATGGTGGTATGACATAATAAAATTTCAAATGTCATGGCCTTTGGCATCAGGTGCTATATTTGAATGAGGTTTGAGTTTTAACGTGATATCGCTGGCCTCCTGTCTTCTCTCGCATTTTGAAGGTCCCGAGTGAAGTTTATGCTGGAGACTATCTTGGCTGTGCGCAACAACAACATGAGGAAAATACCCAATTACGACCCTTCTCACATCGACCATTTAAGGAAACTTATCAGGAACTATGTCAGAGGTACGTATGTATCTCTTTGATCAAAGTCAGTAAGACCGTCCCAAGATCGAAATCTCGCTGTGAAAAAAACGAAATGATGCCATTGCCCATGTGACGTTACACTGTGAGGTTAAGCAATGAACCATCTCTTTACAGTAGCAATGCTGTATTATTTTATTCACGGACCTTCACAGGCGATGCCTTCTGTTCGCAAATGCCATATTTATATCTGTCAGGTGATGACCTCTTCAAGTTGTTTGGATTTTCAGTACTTCGAAAGCCACTATATGATATGTATTTTCCAAATTTTTCAGTATAGCCATTGTTAAAGCATTGTCCGGTATCTAACCTTGGCCCAACGTCACGTGGGTATAAATGACATCAAGATCGTGCCTTTCACGGCTAGAGAGCTCGATCTCGAGACTACAGTGGTTAGCCAGTTGCCGAGTAAAGGCCAAAAATTTAATCGCCGCGATGACAAGCAAATATTTTCTTACTTGCTGAGGAATACAGCATACATGTGTTGTGCAAAAGAGTTATCTCTCATGTCGTAGAGCCAGTCTGCTACCAAAGCCAGCCATGTGGATGAATTCAGTGGTTGTAACTTTTTAACATGGGCTGATTGTTCTATGATCAATGAAGCTATTTCTCTTCCCCCAAATCATCCTTCAATGTGGTCTTAAAACATGCAGAATCTTCGAACGTGCAGTGTCGAGAAAAGTAGACTCGAATCCACAATAACATTTTAGTAGTTCAAAGACAAAATGAGGGGCTTGGGGAGGATTTTGTTTTGTACTACAACTACTACTTTGTAAACAGACAGCCTTTTTCTTTAAAAAATAATCTTCCTTTTCTGGTCAGCACCTTACCCTATGATCAGGAGTCAATCCTCCTTTTGCCCTTGTGTTATTTACATATCACTTCAAATATTGTAGAAAGGAAAAGAAGGGTATAGGGAGGACATTCTCTGAAAATTGGGGCTCTAATGAAAGCAATGAGAGCAGAAAAAATAAATGGACAGTTTTCACAAATTATGGAGCATGGCAGTTGCAGAAGCGAAAGACAATATGAACGTCCCCAGATCAAAATCTTTAACTACAGGAGCACTAAATGACGTCATTGCCCATGTGACGCTATGCAGTGGTTAGGCAACAAGCCATCCGTTTACAATGGCCATATTAGATTTTTTTATTTGTAGCCTTTCAACGGTGATGTCTTCAGTTTACAAATTCCTATTTAACATGGGACAATAAAATTTGCAAAGTTTCTCAGTTTAAAGCCATCCCAATACCTATTTTCTGATTTTTGTGATATTGTCAATGCTAAAGCACTACATGTACATGTACAATGTTCTTAACCTTGGTGTGATGTCATGTGACCAATGACATCATTTTGCACCTCCTATCGCTAAAGACTCTGATCTTGGGACATCCGTATTTTGTTGCCTTACACCTTACAAGATGTTCAATCTTTATTGTCTCGGCCATTCCCGCCTGTAACTGTGGTACAGCACCCAGAAGGTTAACATTAGGAAATACAGATAAATTGCCATAGATATCAGAGGATGCCTATTTCTCAAAACATACTGAAGGTTCAGAAATTTTCGATGCACAGAAATAAATTTGTTAAGTAAAATTGGTGCCAGACAATCTTGTGGCATAGGAATCCGTACCCCAGCTGACAGCAGATGAAACAGCAGATTGTTGACAACAGATGGAACAGCTGATCTATTGTTCTCTTCTCTCAGTGCCGTGAGGCTCCCGGGAATTGACCTGGGCTGTTGTTGTGCACACTCCAGCTCAGGTCATGGTAAGAATAGGTCTCAGCTCCACAGAGAGCTTGTCGTAAGAGGCGACTATAACTGGAGAACCTGTGGGGATCCCGGGTGTGAAAAGGAATAGGACGCTACCTGCGTGGTTTCCGGATGTGAAAAGGAATATATAGGAACCAATGTCGTGATATGACTGAAATAATGTTGAAAGCGATGTTAAATCATATTCACTCACTCACGTCTCACTCTCTTCTCTCGTTTAGCGAGAGTTGTCTGGGGGAATATGTCATCTTATTCTGATGCTATTTTATATCTTCATCATGTTCATAGGAGGGAAACTTTTGGATAATCAACTGAGAATATCCCTGTCTGACCTAACAAAGTCGGAGGAGACCGGGAGATGGTGGCTCGTGGGAAGTGCTTGGTCAGGCCAGCAGACAGACAGACACACGGACAGCCGTAAGATACTATGTACACATTCTTCATAGCCTGGTAGCCTGTATTTTGACGGAAGAGTTTTTTGCCCAGCATCAGTCCTTGAATGGACTGGATCAAAGACGGAAACCGCTGAAAAGTTTTACTCTGGGTAAATCTTGATATAAATCTCTGAGATTCTGTCATTTTGTTGCTAGGCCAATGTAAATAATAGTTGTTCAATATTACTAATGTTAGTGGATCTTCCCCATACTGTAATTCCATTCAGTGATGTGTGGTGCTCTAACACTTAAGTTAATGTTATGATGTCATATTCATACAGTAATATGCTGTGATATCGAACTAGCTAATATTGGGTGGCGAGTAGCTAAAATAACATTGAGCCACAGAAAAAAAGAATTTTTGATATAAAAAAAAAAGAATAAATAAATGAGTAATTGCACTCACAGCTTGGTGTAGAGCATATAAGTGTGCCATTTTGGGATTTATTGATTTATTTTTGATATAAAAAATAAAAAAATTTATTTTAAAAATAACTGAATAAATATCAAAAACGCTGGCCATATACATGTAGATGACAATGCACAGTCCGACGGCTTGATTGAAAAAGTAATCTGGTTATGTGCTATGTATGCAATGTGAATATAATGGGGTCAGCATGCCCCACATGGAACTGCTTTATATGCATAAAAATATCTTGTTTTAACCAGCACAAAATACAGATCCATCTCTGATAACAACAGACTCCAGCAGTTCAGCCATAGTCGATGCAGCACGAAAACAACGTATGAACACGGAAACGAGACGGAACATTTTCTGTACCATCATGTCCAGTGAGGTTAGTCATCATATATGTTATGAACTGTTCAGAAGATTGGTTGTTGTTTGAAGTTTAACGTCGCACCTAACCTTATTGGTCACACAGCGACGATGACCCAAACAAACACACTCTAGCAAAACCCTAACCCTAACAAAAACCTAACCAAAACTACAGAAAATTTCGAATTTTGACAATTAGACTCTACAGACACTGGGGATCACAATGGATCATCAGACAGCCTAATTTGCTTGGCACTGTAATCTACATGTACCTCCTGTGTCAGACAAACATGGTACAAACCATGCTGCCCTAAGCTGGAGGGCCTGTTCAGAAGATGTGGCTGAGTGGTCTAAGGCACATCGCTCGATGCTGGTGATCACTAGCCTCACACCTTGAGCCTGTTGGTGCATGTGTGCAAGTTTGCTAGTTACCTGCCGACAGGCGATGGTTCTCTCTAGGTACTCCGGCTGTCACCATATGAGTGAAATAACCTTGAGTGTGACATTAAACTAAATCCCCCCGCTCCCTTCAGAAGACAGCAGGATTAGGCTTGTCTATTTTGGTAACAGCTGGGGTATATTCATTGTCACTGGTCTCGCATGTATTATGAACACTGTGATGCACTGAGAATCGAAGATGGTATTGTCCTCATCATGTTCATCCATCATGTCCATACGTGTGTCCGTCCATCTCCAATTCCTCGTTACCACCATATCTCAAGAATGACTATGCCCAGGAATACCAAACTTACATCACACATGCATATAGTCAGAAGCCTATTGAAAATCTGCAAGATTGACCTATATTTTCCCAGGTCACCAGGTCAGGCTGTGTCAATTTATCTTGAATTGATTGTTACCACCATAGCTCAAGAATGACTATGCCAAGTTGCACCAAACTTACTTCACATAATATATATATGGTCTTTTCATGTCTAAACTTTTCGAGAACTGCTCTAAGGTGATCAGTAACTTCTAATAAAACCATAAATCTGTGGATAATATTCACAACTTGTTGCTGTTTGCTTTCAGGATTTTCTGGATGCCTTTGAGAAGTTGTTGAAGCTGGGTCTCAAACACAAGCAGGAGAGGGAGATCGTCTATGTTGTTGTTGACTGTTGTCTGCAGGAGAAGGAATTTAACCAGTTTTACGCATACTTACTTCAGAAATTCTGTGAATATGACCGCAGGTTCCAGGTGTGTGTAGTTGATTAGATTGTCTCTCTTTATGTCTTCTTCATAACTCTTGCTTCAAGTTTTTTGCTCCAGAAATTTTAAATTGAGATGTGCTTGTGTGAGGGAGATGTGTTGCTTAACATCTGACACAGTAAAATAGGGGAAATAGTTTCAACTTGTGATAACCGGAGAAGATATTTTTTGTCATTTTTAAAGTGGTTGTATAACAGTACTTTCGTTATTTTGGGATTACACTCTCTTAGTATAGCGCTGGTTCTAGTGCTGAAAATTGGTCGAGTCCCCTGTGAGATTCGAACCAGCGACCACCAGCGCTATATGTCGGTGATATAAACATCTCAGTCAAGCATGCCAAGAGGCCTCCGACAAAAAAGAAGGTAGCAGACCAGTAGTCTTGACGTCCATAATGACACAGCTCCCATAGCTGAATACATTAATATTTTTTGTCATATAGAAAGTGATCATATAACAGTATTTTTGTTACTTTGGGATTACACTATCTTTATAACACAGACTCAAGTGCTGAAAATTGGTATTTCCCTGCAGGATTGGTTGGGGGATATATAATTGCTGTTTGTGTGTGTGTGCGTTACCTTTTCCCATTAACAAGATAACTTGAAAACTATTGATTTAATTCACTCCTAATTTTAACTGAAGGTATGTTTAGAGAATAGGTTTCTGGTTATTGATTTTGGGGTCACTAGGTCAAAGGTCCAGGTCTCCCGGGCTGGAAAACCAGCAAAAAAGGGAGAAATCTCCAGTTGTAATGTATGCATTGTTATCAAACATTGGGTATATAGTGCCGATGGGGAAAAAAACTTTATTTAATGTTTAGGTCAAAAGGTCAAAGTTCAAGTTCACTCAAGCTGTAAAAAATGGTAAATCTCCTGTTCCAAGTCCTTAATTGGTTAAAAACTTGATGCCTACCTTGCATATGAGGCAGAGAATAACCCTATTTAATTTGAGGTCAAAAGGCCAGACAAAGGTCAAGGTCACCTAGGCCAGAAATGTGGTAAATTGTGAACTCCAGTTCAGAGATGTGGATTATCAGCAAATTCCATTATACCTCGAACTCATTTCACGTAAACTGCATTTGATTATTACCTCTCGGCCAAAGAGTTATTGTCATCGGCGGCATCTGTCTGTCCAGGGTTGGTGTGGACACGACCTCTCTTGAAGAACTATAGCCAGGATCTTCAAATTTATGCAACAGTTGCACTTGGTGATGGGTCAGAAGCCTATGGAAAATGACCAACCTTGACCTATGTTAAAAGGTCAAATTCTAGTTTTCGCAGTATTATTTGAATGATTTTTTTTAGCGTGTCCAAATTCATATTCGCACATGTAACTGATAATAAACTTGAATCCTACCCAAGTCGACTGACCTTGACCTATTTGTACAAGGTCATTCACTGTTTATGATGGTCTATCTTGAAGAATTGTAGTGTGACTCTCCAAATGAATTTCTATGTGAGCATCTGCGATGATTTGGAAGTAAGTTGAAGATGATTGGCCCAGAACCATTTTTTCAAGGTCAGATTCTATTTAGTTATTTTCATGTTGAGCGATGTTAAATATGTATCAGGTAGTATTTTCTGGTCTTGTTCCATCTGGCTGGGGAAAATCTGGTGGGAGATATGTGTGCATCTGTCCAAGTTCATTTGTTCAATTGAATCCTTGTTCTTTTTCAGATGACCTTTCAATTTCACTTGTGGGATAAGTTTTCCATGTTCACCCAGATTTCCGAGCACAATAGGGCAAACTTGGCCAGGCTGTTAACCCATCTGCTGGCCAGTAAGGCCATATCACTCTCCGTTCTCAAGGTAAGCCAGAATGGTAAAATTCAAAATGGTGGCCATGAGAGGTAATTCCTGTGTTGATAATCATAACATCTTTTTTGCATGACACGATCAGTAACAAAGTACATGTACCATATCTCTTGGCATTAGGTTGTGTACTAGTATCTCCTTAGATCCGCCCCCCCCCCCCAGATACCCAAGGGCAATTGTCACATGGGGTTCTATACGCTGTACCGAAGGGAGAGAAGGCTATATGAATATTCATATCACGGTGTCCCACCATTTCTAGTTCAACTAAATGTTACATACATCACAGCCCACATTAAGCCTGTTATATATCACAGTGGCAAGGTGCATAGATGTTTGATTCCCATTCAGAACTGTGTGAACTGCCTACTTGAGTCAAATTGTTTTTGTCCTGTTTTCTCGCAGTGAGTACATGCCCTTGACTCCCATTGAGCTTCGTGTTGGGGCATGAATCACTGTCGATCAAAATTTCTTCATCCATGAGTTCGTGGGTTATTACATGTATGAGCTTGTTCTTTCCACCTTACCGACTGTTGTCGGGCATAGTGCTTTTCCTCGAGGAAAAGGTAGGATCTTCGCACGATGCGAATGTCATACATATGACTTCACGAACACTAGTTTTGCATCCTCGGTCACCATTTGAGATGTTCTCAGTTTTCATTGAGCGACTCAACAGGCCGACAGCGAAGGAAAATACATTAGAAAGAGTTGAAATCTCTGAAGCAGTTGAGGAATGTAACAAATTCAAGGGCCTTAACTCATGCCGGTTAGAATGTTCCAAAGTCCAACAGGCAAGAAACAAAATAGTGTGAAATAAAAGTTCACTGGTTGGTGATCACTGCTAAATAGGGTGTTATAATGTGCACTCTCTTCAAATATTTGAACATTTTAAGTATTATACGCCTTTTGTGAGGTCATGTATTGCAAATGTGAGTCCGTCTGTTGGTCATTTGTGCGATATCTCCAGTTAGCAGGTCATGGTTTCGCACCAAACTTCAGTTCTACCATATCCACTAGGAGACAAGAATGCTATTCATTTTGAGGTCAGAAGGTCAAAGGTCACTGTGGCTTAAAAATCTAGAAACAATTGAAATCTGTTTCAGTGCTAAAACTTCAGTTCAGGGATGTGGAATTTGTGATCTGATTTATACCCCAAACTTAAGGCAAGGAAGAAGTTCATTGATTTCGATGTTTGTCTGTTCATCCGGTTATCTGTCTGTTAACATGCCTTGTCCGAGCGATATCTCTAGTTCCAGATTGTGGATTGGTACCAAACTTCAGGTAGGCCCTATACATGCACCTGGGGCAAAGATGATCCCAAGCCAACCATCTCACTGGAGCATATAGTAATATCCCAGCCACCAGTCCAGTTTTCGGAAGGGATTTCCACCCGAGCAGCACAGTGCCAGAAATATAGCAAAAGCGATGTTTGTCGAACATTCCGATTACTTTTCAATTCTGCATTATACCTCTGTTGACCCAGCCTTAATCCTACCTGGCCTGGGCGATTTGGGGTGTATTGCAGCGGGGGGGGGGGGGGAAGTGCCCTCCTATATATTTTTTCTACCACTAAGGCTAGAGCGCTGAAACTTACCACACAGTATCTTGGGTTCAAGCTCTACCGGAAAATGTAAAAAAATCCAAGATGGCCACCATGATGACGTCACAGTGATGTCATCTTCTCAGAAGCCATTTTTCGGCCTATTTGGGGTCGATTTTTCGAAATTTTCATTTTTCCGATTCTTCTCTCGAAAAAAATAAAATAAAATATAGAATACTTTCAAGGCCTTTTAGGCAAGGAAAATGTGAAGAAATGGAGTGAAAAGATTGAAAAACACGACTTTCGCGGATACCACATGGCCGCCATTTTGAATTTACCCATGATCCTCTGCCCGGGGGTATATGAAAATAGGCTCAAAATGACCCCAATAAGATAAGCTTAAAAGTCACCAAGTTTCAGCCTCCTCGGTTTTGTCGTTTCGGAGCAGCAGAGAAAAGTTAACTAGGGGGGCACTTTCCGCTATCCGCTATCTATCACCATTGTGCCTGATATCACGATTTATTTACCCATGATGCTTTGCTCGCAGAGTGATATATATGAGACATATATGAGAGGGTCAGAATATCTTCTGAAAGAAATTTTATGTTAAGTATTCCATCAGGGGTTTTCATTATTTCCCCACACTATCCTATTATTTCTTTCACAGACGGTGGAATTTGGGACTCTGGAGAAGCAGATGGTGCGATTCTTGAAGCAAGTGTTGCAAGGACTTTTATTGGATTATCCAGAACATGTGACCTCAGACGTCTTTTCGCGGATAGCTCCGCTGTCAAAGCTACACCTTCTTCATGAAGGACTGAAGCTTTTCATGCAGCATTTTTTATTGCGGTTCAAGGCAAAACGAGAGACGGACTTGGGTGCAAAACTGGCAGAACGTATTAAATTGGCCGAACAGGCCCTGTTGTCCACCGGTGGTGGTGATGTGAAGTTATAGCATCAGTCAATTTCACAAAATTGCTGAACTTTAAAACTGTGTTGAACTTTGTATGATAAATGGCTGCCAAGTGTTTTAATTTTGAGGCTGTTCCAGAAAAAAAGTACATGGAATGGAGGGATTGTTTCTGAGTTCTTTTGTATATATGTGGTTGGTGGTATACAGTCATTTAACATTAAGGACATAGGATAAATGGTAAATGGGTGGTTGAGGTCAGAAAAAGTAGTCTTCCCCCTACCCCATGTACTCTTTTTTTTTGAACAGACCTGATGAATAAATTTACATAATAATACTGCCATATAAGCAATACCTCCAATAATTCTATCACTTGAAGGAGAATTCGCCTGAACGTGTTTTCCTCTCTACATTTTTTCCGTTATATTTTCTTTGTGAAGTGACGTGTTTTACGGCAATAGAGTGGTTTTTATTTCGTGCTAACCAACTATAGGGTGCCTCCATAAGATACGTCGAGTTGAGGTAAAATTACGTCAGAGTTGAGGTAGAATGATGTCCAAATTGAGTAGATGTAACATTAGGCATTGTGGTCAAGAACATCTGACGCTACCACTGACGTTGCCTCTGTTACGTCGCATAGAACAAGAACAATGTTACTGCCCATAGAGCCTTGCTGTCTTGTACAAATATGATGGCGCCGTACAGCCACTCTTCACAAACTAAACATATCCCAAGTTATCATATCCAGTGGATTATTTCCGTGAGACACATTATTTCCAAAATGATGTTAAAGGTGAAATGCAAAGGTTTTCATATTTTTCTTTTTATGCTCTCCATGGGTTAGCTAATGTTGTAACTATCAGCCTATTTACTTTGTCTGGTTTTATTTGAAGTATTTTGTTTCCTAGTACATGTAGCTTTAGAAAAGTGCTTCAAAATCAGTATCTCAAATCCCGCTAGTTTTGGAAATGAAATTCACATCGCTTATCTGCCCTTGTTTGATGCTGGTTTTGTGGCGTCACATCAGACCACCTGGCTGGACGTCAATACTTGTAACATTGAGCCTTCGAGAGGCTGGTCTGATGTGACGTCATAATCAAGGAAAGATAAGCGATGACGGTTTGCAAATCAGAATTCAACCCAGGTTCAGGTATCAACTAGTTAAAAGCTTCTAACAGAAAAACTATTTCACAATATATTTATTTCACAATAAACCAAGCAAAGTAGATAGAAATATCGGTCTATAATTGTTCAACCAATATAAAATATAAAAAGGAAAATCTAAAAACCTTAGTTTGCATTTCACCTTTAAGGAGACTTCTTCTTGAAGAATTGTAGCCAGGCTTTCCAAATTAATTGTATGTATGCAGCGGGCGATGATCCAGAAGGAAGTTGAAGATGACTGACCTTGACCCACTTTTTCAAGATCAGATTCTATTTATTTATTCCCAAGTTGTTAAATAAAGTACTAGTATATTTTTCTGGTTTTTTTTGGTCTCACCTAATTGGAGAAAATCTGGCGGGGGATATGTGAGCTCACAGCTCTTGTTAATTGAGTTAAAAGGCAGTCTAAAGTGATTGAATTACTAGAGGGAGTACCATATGTTTCTTTCTCCACCAGTTTAAATTTACAGTATTACATTATTTAGTGCAGTATCATTGCAGTACCAATACTACCGTCAGTCTCGGAGACAACTTTTCTCAGAGCAGTGAAATTCCTCACAGTATCTATATATAATTTGTGCATTTTATTCCGAAATTTCAGGAAAATTTGTTCAGAATCAAAGAAAATCTCCAATTCCTCGTATGTTATTTTCAAAGCACAATAATGTTGCGCTTGCAATGTTGTAAAATTGGAAATGACCTCTATGACGTCATAATTTAACATTCAAACTTGCCAGGGTGAAATTAGTTTTGTGTAAAAATGCACAAATAATATTAAGATTTTGTGCTAAATTTCACTGCTCCGAGAACAATTGGCTTCGATATATTGCCAAAAATCCTGTAACCTCGTAATGTGAGACAGACTGTAGGTTCTTAACATATGTGTAAGAAATTGAACTGGAAATGGATATAGTAGGTCAGGGAGATCCTGCTCCCTAAAATGGAGGTTAAAAAGGTCGTTTTTCCTTGAGAAAATTTGATTCCTTCCTCAACAATTCTCCAAAACTTGAGGCACATTACATATATGGTGAGGTACATACTATCCTGTTGCTTCAATGCATTTTGCTGAGAAGCAACAGGAACTTGATAACGTGATGTCTAGCACTGTAATATCACTTGTCTTTATTGCACCATGTAAGCGACCGGTCTGTGTCTTGTGCGCTGTCCTCAGTGTTTTATACGGTGGATGGAGGGTGTCTGGTTCCATGCTGCTTCAAGGATTTCTTCTTTGAAATGGCAGGAACACAACTGGACTGGGTGGTGCTTGGTTGGTTCGTCGTGATATAGCTGAAATATTGTTGAAAGCGACATTAAATTCTATTCACTCACTCACTCCATGTCCTAAACTTAATTTGCCATCCGAAGGACCAGTGAATGTTCTTTCAATAGCGTGATAAACATTTGGCCTATTATTATGTAAATTAGACAGATGACTACCTATGTCTGTGTGTGCACACCTCAAGAGGATTTTGCTGAATTCATTATGTAAACTTTATGCAAAAACGGCCTTTTTTACCTCCATTTTAGAGCGCGGGATCGCCCTTGCCTGTACGGAGAAAGGAACAGATTCTGAACCAATTTGTAGTACTTGTGTAACACTATGCTGAGTCTAGCTATAGATCATAAAACAGACATCGATTCTACTTCAAATTAGCTAAGATTCCCAGGTGTGGAAATAGAATGTCAGCTTCTCTGGTGGTTTATCGTAAGAGGTGACTAACCTAGGGAAATAGTAATAACCAAATCACAATCGCTAAAATCAACTCCTCCCAACTGGGAACTCTTGTAATGCTAAAACATTCAGCTGACAAAAGCCTTCTTTCTGGTAATTGTTTTGTGAAATCCCCCAACTCTAGTGATCTCCTTTGTGGTATGGCAGTCTGCTAAATAGGTCTTGCCATAGCTAATAAATTCTATGTTTAAATGCAGATCAGTAGTTCTCGGGTACCCTACTAAATGAAAAGGGGGCCTCTGTTCCAGATAAAAAACAAAACTGGACCATTGCAGATGAAAATTCAGCTGTGTTGCACACCAGATCCTGTATTTGGTGAACTGATAGCAATAAATTTTCCGCGTTGTAAACTAGTTGATTACCCTTCAAAATCTTGGTAAATTTCACCGTCCAACTGCTAGTAATTTTAACACCAATCCATCACATAAATATGAGATGCACATCTTCAAAGTATCCTTAGAAAGCTTATGAAGTTTCAATGGCGTCAGAACTGTGTGACAAGTTGATTATACAAAATTTCCAACAGCAATTATTTGAGGGGAAAATGGCACAGTACAATATCAGGATTGTATTTCGTCAACATCTGAATAGGTTAGCTAGCGGCAACTTTAAATCTTGTTTTAGGAAAAACAAAACCAGGAAAACAAGTTTTCTAAATTTGTTGTCTGGTTAAATGACGTTGCTTGGGACTGCATTTCAGCAATGTATGCCCTTATATGGTGCCAGCTATGCTCAACTTAAAATTTCACCTGCCACCCTAAGTTGAGGAACTTAAAGTGGCACAATTTGAGGCTTACACAATGAGACCAATAGATAAACAAGTAGTGCTAGTTCTTGGACATTTTTAATGTACGTATTTCTGAAAACTAATATCAGTGTACCTAACCTGAGGTATTAGTCATCTTCATTCATTATCCCTAAGGCTGTAGGGATTGAAACTTAACCACTCTATAACTTTGGGTCTAACTCGACCAGAAAATGTAAAATAATCCAAGATGGCTGCTTTGATGATGTCACAGTGACGTCATTTCACCAGTGAGCGATTTCCAACAGCAATTATTCGAGGGGAAAATGGCACAATACCATATCAGGAATGTATTTCGTGAACATCTGATAATTTTTTTTTCTAGACAATTAAATTAGGAACATTATACATGTACATGTTTTCCAAATTTGGTATCTAGCCAAATGATGTTACTTGCAACTGCTTTTCAGCAATGTTTGGACTTATGTAGTGTCGGCTGTGCACAACTTCAAATTTCACCTGTCACCTCAAGTCAGCAGAGATCATACCAGTAGTCCTTTTACCCCTCAGCCCAAATGGTCTCAGGGAGTTTCTGTCGCTCATCTATCTATCTGCTCTTTAAGTTTGATAGTTGAATGCAGCGCTGGCTTAGTTCTGTGGATATCAGGCACATGGAAACCCAGAAAGCAAACGTAAACTCTGTAGCTAACCTCTGACGGAACATGCTCTGGGTTGATTTCGCCCATTTCACGGACAGACCCTGGATCAAAATCTTCCCAACTTTGTGCCTGAATCAATTGTATGGATGTATGCCAGACCATGCCTATCACACGAGATGATCACAATCAATTGTATGGATGTATGCCAGACCATGCCTATCACACAAGATGATCACAATCAATTGTATGGATGTATGCCAGACCATGCCTATCTGACAAGATGATCACAATCAATTGTATGGATGTATGCCAGACCATGCCTATCACACAAGATGATCACAATCAATTGTATGGATGTATGCCAGACCATGCCTATCTGACAAGATGATCACAATCAATTGTATGGATGTATGCCAGACCATGCCTATCACACAAGATGATCACAATCAATTGTATGGATGTATGCCAGACCATGCCTATCACACAAGATGATCACAATCAATTGTATGGATGTATGCCAGACCATGCCTATCTGACAAGATGATCACAATCAATTGTATGGATGTATGCCAGACCATGCCTATCACACAAGATGATCACAATCAATTGTATGGATGTATGCCAGACCATGCCTATCTGACAAGATGATCACAATCAATTGTATGGATGTATGCCAGACCATGCCTATCACACAAGATGATCACAATCAATTGTATGGATGTATGCCAGACCATGCCTATCACACAAGATGATCACAATCAATTGTATGGATGTATGCCAGACCATGCCTATCACACGAGATGATCACAATCAATTGTATGGATGTATGCCAGACCATGCCTATCACACAAGATGATCACAATCAATTGTATGGATGTATGCCAGACCATGCCTATCTGACAAGATGATCACAATCAATTGTATGGATGTATGCCAGACCATGCCTATCTGACAAGATGATCACAATCATGTTCTCAGCACATGTTCATGTTCTCAGCACATCCTACATTTTACCATCCTGATATTTTCCGTATTGTGGATGGAAATTATTTAACTTGTTCAAAGAAAACATCCTGTCTAGTCTTGTAATTGACATGTCTGGTTGTAACCATGGTAACAGACAACAATTTCTTGTCCGATCTATATCTCGGTTCCCATGTGATGGACTACTCCAAAACTGATATGGAAGATGCTTAGTACCTCGCAGATGTGCACTGGCAGAGTTATGGCCTTTTATCCTGCTAGTGCAAGTCAATAATTTCTTGTCCGGTCCATAGCTCAGTATTTGATGGAAAACCCAGAAACTTTCATGGAAAATGCTTATTAGCTTGCCGATGTACAATGTTAGGGTGTTTTTTTTGCGTTTCAATGAATTTACAGAGTTACAACCCTTTATCGTCTGTCCGGCAACAATTTCTTGTCTCGACCATATCTCAGTTAATATTTAATGGATAACTCCAAAACTTTTAAAAAAATGCTTAGCAGCTTGCGGATATGCACTGTCATGTTTTTTGGGTTTTTTTGCATTTCGATGAGATTTCTCCCAGAGTTATGGCCCTGTATAATCCTTCTGACAACAAGTTCTTGCCCTGTCCATATCTCGGTTATTATTCGATGGACAACTCTGAAACTTAAATAGAAGATGCTTAGTACCTTGCTGATGTGCACCGTCAGATTTTGCTATGCCTTTCAATGATTTACCACCCCTTTATCGTCTGTCCAGCAACAATTTCTCGTGTGGACCATATCTTGGTTGCTATTTGATGGATAAAATCCAAAGCTTACATGGTAAATGCTTAATAGCTAGCTGATGTGCACTGTCAGATTATTTTTTTTTGCATTTCGATGAGATTTCCCCCAGAGTTCTGAACCTGTATCATCCTTCTGACAACAATTTCTTGTCGGGTCCATATCTGAGTTATTAATATTATTTGATGGACAACTTCGAAACATACATGGAAGATGCTTAGTACCTTGCTGATGTGCACTGTTGGGTTTTTCTATGCATTTTGATTATTTCCCAGAGTTCTTTACCCTGTCAGTTGATACTGTCTTGTCCTGTCAATATCTCGGGTACCCTTTGGTGGACAACTACAAAACTTACATGGAAGATGCTTAGTACCTTACTGATGTACACGGTCTGTTTTTCTTATGTGTTTTGACGACTTCCCACAGAGTTATGGCCCTTTATTCTAGCTGTCTCAATAATTTCTTGTCTGGACAATATGTTACTATTTGATGGACAACTTTGAAACGGACATGGAAGATGCTTAGTACCTTAGTACATTCAGGTTTTTTATGCATTTCGATAAGTTGCTGCAGAGTTATTGCCCTTATGCAGTCAGTCAATAATTACTTGTCTTGACTGTATCTTGGTTATGTTACTGATAGACTACTTTGAAACTGTTGTGGATTATGCTTGGTACCTTAGTGATGTGCATTCAGGTTTTTTTACGCATTTCAATAACTTGCCTTAGTTTGGCCCTTTATCCTGTCATCAAATAATTTCTCCTACATACCATATCTCTGTTACCGTACTATTTGCTGGACAACTTGGAAACTGACCTGGAAGACTCAGTAATTTAGTGATGTGCATTCAAGTTTTTTACGCACTTCAGTGAATTTCCACAGAGTCTGACCAGACAAGACGTTTTATTGAATCGAGTTGAAGAATATCTATACACAATATGGAAACTAACAGGTTGGTAAAATATAGGATGTGCTGAGAACAAAGCTTTCATGACTAGTATCTTGTATGATAGGCACGGTCTGGCATATATCCATACAAAAGATTCAGGCCCAAAGTTGGGGAGACTTTGAACTGGGTTCTTTCCATGAAATGGGCTAACTTAACCCAAAACCTGTTCATTCAGAGCGTAGCTGCAGAGTTTGGATTTGCTTTCTGCAATCAGTTTCTTTGTGCCTGACATTCACAATACTATGCCAGCGCTGCATTCGGCTATCAAATTTGAAGGCCAGATGGATAGACGGTGTGACAACTCCACTCAAGACCATTTGGGATGAGAGGTAAAGTGATCGGTGGCATGTCTCCCCGGACTTGAGATGGCAGGTGAAATTTCAAATTGGGTGCATGCACTGCTTGCAGTACATAAGGGCTTACATTGCTGAAATGCAGTCCCAAGTGCCATCTTTTGGTCACATATCAAATTTGGGAAACTTATCCAATCTTCCTAAATTTATTGTCTGGAAACAAAAATGTCAAGTTGATGCTACCTTTACAGATGTTGAGAAAATATCATCCTGATACTGTATTGTGCCATTTTCCCTCGAATAATTATGTCTCCCCCAACTATGTTGGGGGGAGACATCTAGTGTTTGTGCTGTCTGTCTGTCCGTCTGTCTGTCTGTCTGTCTGGATGGATGGATGTCTGTCTCTCTGGATGGATGTCTGTCCGTCCCCTTGCCTTGTCTGCAAGATATCTTGAGAACTACTGGATGGAATTTCACCAAACTTGGATGGAAGCTTCATTGGGATAGCCCCCTCATTTGATTAGGTTTTGGTTTATGTGCGTGCATTCATCCGTGTCCGGTGTCCGTCCGTCCGTCCATCTACTTGTACATGTATATACAGGCCTTGTCTGCAAGATATCTTGAGAACTACTGGACGGAATTTCACCCCACTTGGATGGAAGCTTCAGTGGGATAGCCCCCTCATTTGATTAGGTTTTAGTGTGTGCGTGCATTCATCCATGTCCGGTGTCCGTCCGTCCGTCCATCTACTTGTACATGTATATACAGGGCTTGTCTGCAAGATATCTGGAGAACTACTGGACGGAATTTTACCAAACTTGGATGGAAGCTTCATTGGGATAGCCCCCTCATTTGATTAGGTTTTGGCGTATGTGGGTGCATTCATCCGTGTCCGGTGTCCATCCATCCGTCCATCTACTTGTACATGTATATACAGGCCTTGTCTGCAAGATATCTTGAGAACTACTGGACGGAATTTCACCCCACTTGGATGGAAGCTTCAGTGGGATAGCCCCCTCATTTGATTAGGTTTTGTTGTGTGTGCGTGCATTCATCCATGTCCGGTGTCCGTCCGTCCGTCCATCTACTTGTACATGTATATACAGGGCTTGTCTGCAAGATATCTGGAGAACTACTGGACGGAATTTCACCAAACTTGGACGGAAGCTTCATTGGGATAGCCCCTCATTTGATTAGGTTTTGGTGTATGTGGGTGCATTCATCCGTGTCCAGTGTCCGTCCATCCGTCCATCTACTTGTACATGTATATACAGGCCTTGTCTGCAAGATATCTTGAGAACTACTGGACGGAATTTCACCCCACTTGGATGGAAGCTTCAATGGGATAGCCCCCTCATTTGATTAGGTTTTGGTGTGTGTGCGTGCATTCATCCATGTCCGGTGTCCGTCCGTCCATCCATCTACTTGTACATGTATATACAAGGCTTATCTGCAAGATATCTGGAGAACTACTGGACGGAATTTCACCAAACTTGGATGAAAGCTTCATTGGGATAGCCCCCTCATTTGACTAGGTTTTGGTGTGTGTGCATGCGTTCATCCGTGTCCGGTGTCCGTCCGTCCATCCGTCCATCTACTTGTACATGTATATACAGGCCTTGTCTGCAAGATATCTTGAGAACTACTGGACGGAATTTCACCACACTTGGATGGAAGCTTCAGTGGGATAGCCCCCCTCATTTGATTATGTTTTGGTGTGTGCGTGCATTCATCCATGTCCGGTGTCCGTCCGTCCGTCCATCTACTTGTACATGTATATACAGGGCTTGTCTGCAAGATATCTGGAGAACTACTGGACAGAATTTCACCAAACTTGGATGGAAGCTTCATTGGGATAGCCCCCTCATTTGACTAGGTTTGTGTGTGTCCATGCGTTCGTCCGGTGTCCGTCCATCTGCTTGTACATGTATATACAGGCCTTGTCTGCAAGATATCTTGAGAACTATTGGATGGAATTTCACCAAACTTGGATGGAAGCTTCATTGGGATAGCCCCCACATTTGATCAGGTTTTGGTGTATGTGTGCATGCATCCATCCGTGTCCGGTGTCCGTCCATCCGTTCATCTACTTGTACATGTATGTACAATGAAAATCGCTTCTTTGTAATTAATATTTTTAGATACGCAGCTTTGTTTAAGATACTTATTGCTACATTAATTTTACAGCACTTTCCCTTAAATTATGTGCCCATTCAAGGCAAGGTGGGAGGTTGGGGGAGACGTATGTTTTTGCTCAAAAAAACAACCAGCATAGGCTTCATGCCGGAGCGGCAACTCAAGGGTCAAAGCGGAACCTCTAGTTGCTTTTGGAAATTGCTGACTGGTGAAGTCACATCACTGTGACATCATCAGAACCACCATCTTGGATTATTTTACATTTTCTGGTAGAGTTTGACTGATAGTTATAGAGTGGTAAGTATCAGCCGCTACAGCCTTACGTATAATGAATGATGATGATAATAATTCAGGTTAAAGTAGACTGATATTACTTTTCAGAAATATGTACTTAAAAAATGTCTGCTAAACTAACGATACTTCTTGTTTATCTTCTGGTGCTATTGCGCAAGCCTCACATTGTGCCACCTCTGAAGTCCCTCCGACTTCAGCTGTGGCAGGTGAAATTTCAAGCTGGGCATACATTGCTGAAATGCAGTCCCAAGCAACATCATCTGACCAGATACCAACTTTGGGAAAAATGTTCGATCTTCCTAGTTTTTATACGCCCGCCAAAAAGGCGGACGTATTATGTGATGGCGGTTTCCGTCCGTCTGTCCGTCCCCCGTGTTCAGTCTATATCTGGAACACTTTTCTATTTACAGTTCCAATTTTGGTGAGTGGATACCCTGTGGGGAGACGATGTGTCGCGTACAAAAATGGAGGTTGAGGTCAAAGGTCACTGGCCTGAAAAACAGGAAATCACTGAAGTGTTCGTGCCCGGTCTATATCTCTGAATGTTTTCTATCCACAGTTGCAATTATTTGTGAGTGGATACGATGTGTCGCGTACCGAAATTCAGGTCGAGGTCAGAGGTCAAAGGTCACTGTTGCCTAAAATCAGGAAATCATTGATCATGGATAGTTTTCTATCTACAGTTCTAGTTTTTGGTGAGTGGATGCCCTAGGGGAAAACGATGTGTTGCATATCAAATGTAGGTCAAAGGTCAGTGGTAACGAAAAATCAGGAAATCATTAAAAATTTCTAATTTTCTGTGAGTGGATTCAATAGGGGGAAATGAAGTGTTG
Source organism: Hanleya hanleyi (assembly GCA_036873755.1). Taxonomy (NCBI): domain Eukaryota; kingdom Metazoa; phylum Mollusca; class Polyplacophora; order Lepidopleurida; family Hanleyidae; genus Hanleya; species Hanleya hanleyi. The sequence continues at coordinate 21,508 of JAVTVY010051154.1, forward strand.
CATACCAAACATTGGGTCAAGGTCCCCAAAATTAGGAAATTATTAAAAATAACTTTTTTTTGTGTCAGTAGATACATTAGGGGGACACGATGTGTCACATACCAAAATGTAGGTCAAAGGTCAAGGTCACTGACCCTCAAAATTATGATTTTTTTGTGTCCATTAATAAATTAAGGGGAGACGATTTTGTCATGTACCAAAATTTAGGTCAAGGTCACTGACCCCAGAATCAAGAAATTTTTAAAAAATTACTTTTTTGTCAGTGGATATATTAGGGGGACCTGATGTGTCACGTACCAAAATGTAGGTCAAAGGTCAAGGTCATTGTGACCCCAAACTCAAGAAATCATTAAAAGAAACGTTTTCATATGCCTCTGGAAGAGGTCATGTAATGCGATATTGTGTTCTGTCCATGCGATATCTCTGGTTTCAAGGTATGGATGGATACCAAACTTTGGGTATACCTTACTCGCATGGCAAAGAGGAGCCATATTCATTTTGACATCAATTTGTCAAAGGTCAAGGTCCCCCAAAACTGAATCAAGTTTAGCTAACTACACGCGTTAGGTTGGAATATTCAGAGTTGTCTCTCCTACATGATGGCATTTGTCCTGTGTTTGATACATGTAAGAAACAGCTACATTCAGTTAGACTGTTGTGAAATAAAAACCGTACATTTACTAATTTAATGAGGCGAGGGGTCCTTTATGAACTTATACCTGTTTGTTAACTCAAGAACAAAGGTTTACTTCATCTCTTCCTTCATGAACAATTTTCTCGCCTGAAAGGAATTCATTTAAAGGGAAACTACTATTTTCTTGTGTTTGGCTATTGTCGATTTCAGTGTGGGATACGTGAGCTCTAGGCTCTTTTTTCAAGGTCAGCTAGTTACCACGAGTTAACTCGACCATTTTAGTTTATCATTCAATATAAGATGTCTCAGAAGCACACAATCGTAGACTGTTCTCTGGATTGCTAGCTACCAATTGGGATCAAGGCAATTGGACCAGTGTAATTCCAGATATATGGGTGTATATTGAAGCCCCTTGGGCTCTCGTTTTATTTGTCCCGAAACAAAATTTTGGGATGGCGCTACCTTTTCAGATGTCGACGAAACACAATCCTGATATTGTACTGCACAATTTTCCCTGCAATACTTGCTGTTTGAAATCTTGTATAATCAACTCCTCCCAGTTTTGACTAGAGGCCATTGAAAATTCATAAGCATACTTTGAAGATTTGCACCTCATATTTATGTGATGAACTGTCCATTTTCATCAAAATTACAAGCAGTTGGACGGAGAAATTTACCAAGATTATAATGAAGGGTAATCAACTAGTTCACACTGCAGACAATTTATTGCTCTCAATTCACCAAATACAGTGTAAGGTTGGCAAAACAGCTGAACTCGAATCAGCAATGGTCTGGTTTTTTCTTTGATCTGGAACAGTTCTGTAGAACTGCCAATCTGCATTGAACAGAGGGCTTGCCGTAGCTAATAAATTCTAGTTGGCCACCTGCAATACCACAAAGGAGATCACCCGTGCTGGAGAATTTCACAAGGCTTTTTGTCAGCTTAATGTACAAGTTTTACAGGAATTCCTAGTTGGAAGGAGTTGATTTCAGCGATTTGTTATTACATTGTACTATTTCCTTGGGTTGGTAACCTCGTATGATAAACCACCCGAGAAGCTGGCATTCTATTTTCACACCTGTGAAATTAATCCTAATTCCTAGGGGAATCAAGGTCTGTTTTATGAACTAACAGACTTACATGTAGCATCATGCCACACCTACCTGTACTTCAAATTCAGACTGTTGAAGTCAATGGGGTTCTCCGGCGGATGGCAACTCTTGTAACGCATGGCACACCAGTCTCATTGAAATACAATATTCATCAATGGAAGTGTTGTAATGCAATGAGATAGAGGGCGCTGGTGTTCCATGGGTTACAAGAGTTGCTCCCCTTTGCCATCAGAGGGAGAATCCCACTCTGAAAGACAAACATCATGATCTGTTCCATATTTTTAGTTTATTCTGCATAAGATTATTCAGTTGTTTATACAATATTAAGTACAGAATATACAAAAGCTGAGTAAATAAGTTTGATATAAGCCCAGTAATCATGGTAATACATGTAGTACAGGCATGCAGGTTGTACAATCACATTGCTGGGGAAAGTACAATATGGCAATCTGCTGTAGAACGATAGTGTTATTGAATAGGTTTGATACATCTCAAAATTTCAGATGTGTTTTATTGGAACAGTGGGATTCCACAATTATATAGCTAGCACCAATAAATAACTAGTATCTTGACCACATAGAAAAAGAAGAGACTGAAACAACTGTCTTATCCTTCTTCCGGATTTGAATGTTTCAACCAGTTATTTAATAAGCTAAGTATACAGTATACTGTAATTCCTCTAATATTCAATCAGTCGCAATTTTGGGGGCAAATTTCAATCTGTTGGATTAATAACGTCGATAACCCTCTAAAATGAAATTAATAATGGATTATTTTGGACCATTTTGTCAACTTCCTGTTTTAATAAATTTGATCACCACCTGATTCTGTGGTGCAAAATTTCACTTCTTGTGATTGAATTATTAAGGGAATTACCATACATGTACATGTACATATTCGGTTGTACTGTAAATTCTGTAACAATTATGCCTGGCATATGTTTAATAAAATACATAATGCTCACTTAAATGTTGTGCCAGTGTTCTTGTATCTGTCCTCAGTGTTTACACAAGAAATATCAAAATAGATGAAAAATATTCTGCTTCAATATCACTTATTACTGATGAATGTCTAAATATGCAAGTGCAGATAAATGTAAATAGTGCCAAATTGACGAGTCATTATTTTAGCGATCTCCGAATGGGATACATGTAGGTCAATTTTGTGACTTTTGAAAAAATATCTTGTGGAAAAGGACCCTGAATAAATTGGCAAGAGTGGAATGTTGCCACAACTTTAGCATATGACCAACATATGTACATGCTACATGTAGATGCTAATATGAAACAAGGGCAAATGAGATGAATGTCAAAGATGTGGGCAAGTAGACTGCATTGAAATTGGACACAGAATGCGAGGTGGACAAATTTTCCAAGGAAGACGTTTAGATGAACTGGACAACACATTGGCCAAGGGCATGGAGGGTCTAACGAATCAAGCATTCTATTAAAATTGCATCACCCCTAAATTCTTCATCAAATCCTAATCTCCCTAGTATAATCCGTGGCGTGTCCAACTCTTCATACTCCTCTTCCGCTTTACTCACTGCACAGCGGGTCGCATAGTTGTGGCGCGGGATAGGGTGGGGCGATAGACCTGGGGTTTTCGCTACCCGACATTCCATGAGCCAGGCTTGCACCCTACAGTAGAATGGGTCGACTGCGCATGCGCGATGAGTAGTAGTATAGAAAGGGCATGCGATCTCCCTATCCCTATAGGTGTGGCACGGGATAGGGTGGAGCGAGAGACCTGGGGTTTTCGCTACCTGAGATTCCATGGGTCAGGCTTGCACCCTACAGTGGAATGGGTCGACTGCGCATGCGCGATGAGTAGTGCGCGATGAGTAGTATAGAAAGGGCACGCGATCTCCCTATCCCTATAAACTAACCCATGGGGGTGAATGAGCCATGGGGGTGAATGAGCACTCGTTTGATTACTCCTCGAAGGAATTGACATGGTGCAGTTTAGTCACAAAGTGAAACATTACTTATGGAAGAAATCGTTCAGTTATCATAGAAAAAACCATCTTGTAGGCTTAGAGATTCGCACCATCAATTAGCTCTTTTCATGCTAGGTTATAATTTCTGATCCTTACTCGAGGTTTTTGAACTCCTACTATTGAGTTAGAAGAAATTTGATCACAATCATGACAATGTAAGTGAATAAATTTAAACCGCGAGCAGAAAATGAGGAATGCAGGACAACCCTTCATGCTCAGACTTAATTGTATGGCCCATCAATATTCATTGGCCGATTTATAGTTCAGTCAAAACTTGCCACGAACTGGTCAGTGGTAGGTCATAAAACTGGCTTATTTTATGATCATATATTCCCCATATCATGATATTTGAGAATTTTAAAAGATAAAAACACCACTACAGTAATCATTTTTTGGTAAACATTTCCAACCAATCAGGATTGTCAAACTTGCAAATAATTTGTGTCATAATACCAGTTTCAATTTGGGAATTCAAAAAAAAAAAAAATTTGGCAGTCGCAAAACAGCTAAAATATTGCTGAATGCGACGTTAAACCTTAATTCTCCGTCTCCCTTAAAAAAATGGCATTTGTAAAAGTTCAAGCACAGAAACGTTTACTGTGCGAGATGATAATTTTTATTTACACATATTCTGCTTCTATTTTAATTTGTTCTGATGAATACAAAATCGAAACTTCATTCGGGATATTATACCAGTGTTAATTTCCGGACACTAAAAAATTCATGAAGTTCTAATATTTTCTGCATACGAAACTGAACTAGCTACAATGTAGCTCCATTGACCAGCGAAAACCGAGTTTTTATCATTGAAATAAAAAGTACAGACCGACCTCTGATTCCAACTGTACATGTATGAAGAATCCCTGAATAAATTTCATAATAGGACCTATCGTGTAATTCCTATGTCAATATGGCAGGAATGAGAATTGAGAGTTGATTAATTTTAAATGAAAAAAAAATTGAGGGCACAGTGATGTTAATCAGGATAAGAAATATCACAAGTCAATAACAGAACTGCACATTAATGAAAAAGTACTGTAGGCCTACATGTGTATACAAAATATTAATATGGTATATAAATAGGAAATTTAAAAAAATAATGATCAAGGAATTGCAGTCCAGACTGGCCAGAAACGTTGCGGTAATCCCTCTAATAAATCAATACACCTATCAAAGTTCAATTACACCCCAATTATGTGGAAAAAAATTCAATCAGTGGTTCTAATAAATTTCACCACCCTCTAAAATCATTGAAATAACTTAGAAATAATGGATTATATACAAGATTTTGACCCATTTTCAGGCCTTCAAGTGGCTCACAGTGAAAATATAGGAGGAAATTTGCAAAAATATAGGAGAAATATAGGAATTTTCTGAATAAAATATAGGAAAATATAGGAAATAAAGGAGTATAAGACCGGTCTGTACTACATTGTATGTTCCAAACTTGGTAGTTTTCTGGTGTTGAATCAAATTACTTTCACTTAATGCGGTCACAGTGGCGGTCTTTCAGGTGACCTGTTCTGTTGTTTGATTCAGCATAGAGAGATTGGAATGTTTTCGCACTTGCCGAGCGAAGCGAGGCGGAAAAAAAATTCTGAGATGTATTTCCGCGTGTCAGTTCGACTCATTACAGAGCATTGATGAAAGTTTCCATGAGAAAAAGTCAAAATATAGGAAATATAGGAGGTTTTGAGTAAAATATAGGAATGACTAAAAAATATAGGAAAATACAGGAAATAT
>JAVTVY010051155.1:0-25437 GCA_036873755.1 Hanleya hanleyi
TGGTAATAAAATTGATTTTTAATGTGTTGAAAAATTTGACATGCACGTGGCCTAGAATATCTTAGAAGCTGCCATATATTGATCCAATTGTTTGCCATGCCATGATGTATCATTTTGATATCGGTACATCGTTGGCATCCATACATCTATCTCGACATTGGCGGTGAAAAAATGTGTACCAATTTATAATGTCGGGAAATCATATTACATAATGTCCGTTGACATACTTGCAAGTGGTTTAGAGCCACCAAACTTACACTTATACTAGGAGACAATGCCTACATGATGGTACCATATAAGCGTCAGATTCGACATTCAGTAGCTGGCCATCGTCCAAACTGTTTTTCCATATGTTGCGTCCGTAGACACCCTTGCAAGTGGAGATAGCGAAAGACCAGACGATGAGGTTTGGGAAAGATGCTACATTTGTCCAGAAAACAGAGTAACAATACTACTACAACCCTGCAGAACGGCTTCTGTGGGAAATGTTTGGGGCCATTCCTTAGAGACATTCTACGACCCGACTATCAAAATGATGCATTGGATATGACCTCTTGGTGATGACGTCAATGCTATTTTAGGATATGACCTAGTTTCTGTGGGTATTACCCGGCTCCTGCTGTCCTTGGCTGAAATAAAACATCGCCAATGTCGAGATAAATGCATTGGTGTCAACGATTTACTTAAATGGTACATCATGGCGTGGCAAACATTTGGATCAATATGTGGTTTCCTTTTGAAAGCCGCGGTTTAGTATCTAATGACGGCAGAATTTTTGCATAATAACGCTGCAAATGACATTACATAGTAATGAAAAACAGAATAGTACATAAAAACGCTGCTCCAGAACCGCCCTTTTAGTTTCTACTTTTCTACTCCCCGATGTTGAATCGTTCATAAGTGTAAATAAGCAGAATGGATCATCAGTATAAATGACCAATGGTTTATCATTTCTCCCAATTTATGAGCAGTAAATATTTTTCTTCTTAATGATGATCACTATAATTAAAAAACTTGATGTAAGTAACAATTTCATCTTGAATGTATATATCAGTTTTCTTTGCTATTTATTTCAAAAATATTCCTACATTTTTAGATATTCTAACTATGTTTATTTTTATTCCTTGGTTGAAAGAATCAATCAAACAAGAAAATAATTTAAATAATTATTTCTTTTGTGACTTGTCCAACCACAAAGCGCAAAACCATAACAACCAAGAAACGTTCACAATGAAAGAGGTATTTGTCTTCCAATCACTCATAGCGATATACCGAAACCCCCAAAATGCATAAATCACCATACAAACCTAGATTCATAGCTCGTCCTAGAAGCTGCACCACCAAGCTTCTTTCAATCCTGATGACAAGGATCCTTCAGAGGGTAAAAGCATTTGGGAAAGGTATTGTGCCATTATTTCTAAGATGGATATTAAAAACTCAAAATGTCTTACAGAAGAACTTGATGCGAAAGGACAAATACCCTACAGATATGTATCCACATGAGATTTCTAGATTCCACGACAATTTCTCATCAGGACCTTATTGGCCGTCTTAGTCCATTAATATTATCGGAAACTGATCGCCGATATATTAATGTCAGAAGCCATAAAGCATTCTTTAACTCTACTACATACAAGAGATATTATTCATTGGATGTTTCCTTGTTTATAGAGTTGCTTGAATTTCTCATTAATAATATCTGTGTGAAATTTGGCAACACAATATATCAACATATAGTTATTCGAATGGATACTAATTGTGCACCCCTTTTGGCTGACCTATATCTGTTCTCTTATGAATACGACTATATGCAGACGTTTCAAAAACAGATAATTTCAAATTACAACACATATAAGGGAAGTGGGAAGAGGTGCCGACATACTGACTGCGTCACATGACTTCACAGAATAGTCCTCTGGTTAACCTATTCTAAAGCACATACCAAGAATCTAACGATTAGTGATAGGTGTTGTATCTCAGGTTTCTTCTCATTCACCAAACTCTATATAGAAGATCTTCTTGCTGTGGATAATTGCTATATAAATGGCGCATTGAAGGATATATATCCACTTTCACTGGATTTGGAGGAAACTACAAATGGCCCTAACGGCACATCTTATTTATATCTCTATAAAAATGAAACGATTGTAATCAACGTCACAAAACATTATTGCAGAAATTTATAAAACAAGGCTATACCATCAAGTGCCTCCACTTAGAAAAGGATCATATTCTGGATTAGATACAAGATACAAGATACAAATATTTATTTTAAGTCGAAACTGGTACAAAATATAAACATTAGCACAGATGGCTAGTTGTCGACTATAAAACAAGATAATAAAAACAATGTACAGGTATAATAATCAATACCACAATATCAGGATTAAGAATACTGATCAGCGATGCGGATTTGATATTTTTGGAACATCATGATGTTTTGCTGGCATCATTAAAAACTTCTGACCGTTTCTCTCTTGCAGAAAACTAGACTAGTTTTATCTATACTAAGTTTTATTCTTTTACTGCGGTGCTAAATCTATTATCTGAATTAGGTCTTTGGATTATGGACGCGGAAATTCTTTAATGGTCGACGGCTGAATATTGAATGACGGACTAGACGCTTGTAAAATTATTCATTCAATTTGCGATTGATTCATTCAATCAAGAAATAGTATGTAAGTTGTTGAAGTAAATAAGTAATTAAGGTAATTAAGCGGAATTAGATACGCTATCACGGGAGCTGTGATGACAGATCAGCTCAAACAAATAATTCATCTGATGTTAATGAATGAGCATCGTGGACGTCTGATGGAGTAAACGCCTCAACATGGAGTAAACCTGTTAAATGCAAGAATACCCAGAAAAACTAACTTGTAATGCCCGACGTCGTACGGCTGGTCTGGTCTGATCGTTCTCCCAGTCTGAGCAGATCATTCTGGTCTTTACCCACCGCCCACACATTGTGCGATCCACTTTGCTTCTCTACTGGAGTCACTCACTTTCGTACAGGACGTGACTTCAAGAGGTCGTTTCAACTAGTCTTGCAGCTACACTTAAATCTTCATGGCCGGACAGACTGGCTTGTCTTCCAGTTCCTGTCCCATCGGAAGTCGCCTGCCGTGGTGGTTGGAACCGGACAATGTGATGGTTGAAATATCATTCCTTCCACCTCTCCTCTCCGGACACCTGTCCACAATGCCTCTTCTATTTTGTCGTAAAGTCGACGAGAGAGAATTCCCGCTTTATTTTTTTAGAGATAATCCTGCATCAACCAGCTTCCGCAATTTACCAGAAGCAGCCGCAGTTGTGTAATATTCACGCAGGCTCCGGGATAAACTCACTCTGACTGGGTTTTCTCGCTCAGCAGCCAACAGGATGGTTTCCTTCACCAGAATAACTAAGCTGTGTACCAGTCAAAATGGGCTGTTTCTCACCAGTGCATGCACAGTCAGAGATATCGTTTCAAGCCAAGCCTCTGTTTAACAAATTCCCGATTTCTTTCTCCATCTCTTACGGGACTGGGGTTTGGCGCCAGCTTTTTCCAGAATTGTGATATTGGAAACTAGATCGAACCCTTCCCAACATAAGAATCTGGCAGCCTTGGTTAAGTGCTTCTGGTTGGACAGACAGGTTGCGTAGCCTAAGCTACTGAAGTGGGATTCGGCCAGTGTCTTACAAAGCCTCGTGCAAACCCTGTTCGAACCTAATTCGGACCATCGATGGTGGCGGCTCAAGCCATTACCAGGGATCCGAGGTCATTATCGTACTGAAACTTCGTCGACAGCATGGGTGTCGCCAGGATTTCTTGAAAGGGGATCGTTTCCTATATGCTTACTTGTTAGAGAAACCAGTACTGTTCTGTCCAACATAGGAAATTACATACGGTTGGGCACTGAGATGTGGCCGCTCGCATCCAATGACCCTGCTGGTGGCGACGTTGGACAGGTGTGTTTTGTCAAGTGTTTAATGGGAAGTTGCCCTTGTCTTCTCCTGAATACCTTTTCGGGGGGAGTTCATTCTTATCATTAATTATTGCTTATGAGCTCCCAGGAGATGTGGCCTTATTGGCGCCGCTCCACACATATTCTTTGGTGCAGCTACCATAGATGATTTAGCCAGTGCTGGTTACAAATAAAATCCATTATCTTAATCACTGGCTGCATATAGTGCATGGCTGGTCTCTGGTCCCTTGGAACTGCCCTAGTCCACGGTCATCTGCACTTTCTTTCGACCCACCCCTTTCTGTCTAATTCTAGGCATGGTTCGTGGCGGTCAGTTTGTCAGAGTAAAACTTGGAAAATTTATCATAATTTGTATGTTTTTATACAAAAAAACTCCACCCAGCCACCTCACTTAGACATCAAACATGATGGTGAAAAAAGATAGTATGACCGACAAAGGAGGATCCAACCTGCTCACTGGCCTGCTACGCAGGTGCAAGCTGGCATATTCGCTCAGTAAAGATTGTCCCCTTCGAGCCCAGGACAACCTCTTTACTCGAGATGACGTCATGAAGCTGTAAAATTCCGTTATTTTTGTTTTCGAAATACATATATTTGAGGGCAATAGCTGTAAATTAAATTCGCGATACTCTTGACAAAGACAACAGATTGGCCTGTGAACATAGAACGTTGGAACTACTGCAGACACGGAAGCTTCATGAGAGTGATCAGGTTACAGATGAACACATTCAGGTCATCAGATCACGGTAAATCACAATGAAGACGTGCAGTGATTGTAATCACTGTTGGCAGCTTTTGGAGGATCATGGGATTAGGGCAGATGCATTATGGGAGTAGGACGTTTTCTGCGTTAAGGAGTGAAATGTTAGCTAATACACAATTTGGCATTGGTTTGTGGAGTAAAATGTTTGATAATTATTTTAAATTTTCCAGTTTTGGTGTCCTCACCAATGTCCATATACTTAGGAGTAGGGATCACACACTCGACATAAAAGTTTCAAATAACTTTGTTCAAGTTGATCTATATCCACGGCCCTTTTTAAGATAAAAACTCCTTCCACCATAATTATATTATCATCGTAAACTACAAAGCCTGGGATTTTCTTTCTTAGATCTCTTGGTGAAGTCAAACCGATATGGTATCAACATTTGGACAACTTTACTGTTCATACTCTTAGTAGGAGCATGGAGCTAAAACTGATGGAGGCACAACTCCGTCAGATCAACGTGTACTATGTGCGTGACCGCCTCAGCGGGATCCCACCGGATTAGCAAATGGATTAAGACAGGCTCGGTCTTGCTCCGCAACTATCGGTTTTACGCGCATGCGCCGTAGTAACATTATCACGACCACTTAAAGAGAGAGTGTATTGTGAATGTGAATTGATACTCAACCTCCCGCTGTTGGTAATATCATCAAGGCTGGTGGCATTACACAACTGAACAGATAATTTATTCAGGCAGTATGTTAACTATGATCATGAGGGTAAATGCTCTGTTATAATTATTTGAATCAGGTAGATTTCGGGGGGAAATAAATACAGCAAAAATATCATCTTGTTTGTAGAAATGGTGTCTGGATAGGTTTGATTTATTAGTAAATTTTAACGTCTTTTATTTTAAAAACCATATGTCCAAATCTATGTGTTAATTATTTCCTTCCTCTTCATAACTAAATATAAAGTTGTTCATATTATTGAACAGTTGAACGTATAAACAGTATTGAAATGAACACTGCACGTGTAAATAACTCTCCACGAACCCAGCCATACGTGGTATCCAACAGTATGTCAATATATTGTTTTATTATTTTTATAATATACTTATTTAATTTTAACAGTTTACAAGGGCGTCTCGGCTAATAATTGGATGAACTGGGATAAATGTTGATAATGAGACGTTAATTGCTCGGGCATTTGTTGATTGGGCTCACATCCAAGGATGGTAAAGTTGTGTTATTTCCTTCCTCTTAATAACTTAATATAAAATTGTTCATAATATTGTACAGTTGAACTTTTAAACATGTATTGAAATGACCACTGCATGTGTAAATAAAGTAAAGAAATAAACTCGCCACGAACCCAGCCATACCTGGTATCCAACAGTGCATGTCAATTTTATTGTTGTATTTATATTTATTTTTTAAATATACTTATTGCATTTAGATAGTTTACAAGGGCGCCTCAGCTAATAATTGGATGAACTGGGAGCTGTTCATAATGAGACGTTGTAGGGGAATCGCTCAGGCATTTGTTGATTGGGGTCTGACGATTACTCGGGGATTATTCCACGGGGGGGGGGGGGGTATTGCTGATCAAGTGCCAATTAGCTAATATCCTCAATATGGCACCTGAAGAAAAGAAAACGTCAAACTAGCGTTCACATAAACCATTTTTTTTGCTTTCCAGTTCATTGCTCCCTAATATGATAACTGCTGGCTTAGACAAATCTATTCTCTCTTATCGGCAGATTTATTTTTTCTGAGGTTTGAAATGCGGAAATTGAATTTATTTTGTCTTGAAAATGACCAATTTTCACATTTTGACAAATTCCCTAATGTATTTTAAATGGGGATTTTCCCATTTATTTTCTTGTGTATTACACTCGAACGAGCCACTGCTCCCTCATGCCGTTTTGACTACGCGTTACCAGTGTGCAAATTTGTGTAATATTTGGAAATGCGGAAATTGCCGAAATCGATTAAAATGTTCGAAAATGGTAAAAATGACAGTCAGTTTTCAACACGATGTAGTTAGGGAAAATAGTATCGCACATAAATTATAAAATTTTATCGAATTTCTTAATATTTGCTTTGCGCATGATTTGTATCTGGTAATTCAAACTTATTATCAATGCGCAGGTTAGATGATTCACTTCCGCCCTGTTAATCAGTCACCAACAGACCCGCGAATTTGTCAGGCGGTCACGCACATTGAACATCAAAGAAAGCTGTGCCCGCTGTCAGCTATTCAGTATACAAAGGCCCAGCGGGCGGTACTGCTGGCCAGGGCACCTCGCCTGAGAGAGTTGTGCCTCCATCTGTTTTAGCTCCATGGTAGGAGAGATGTTCGAATCAATGTGATAAGCCTGGTGTACACTAGTCTGCACAGGAGACCTTAATTCCATCCATAGCAAACTGAGTGAACCTTGGACCCTTAAATCTTATGGCTAACAAAAATCTGAAGCAGTACCCAAAATAGTCTGGATCGAGGGATTTTGACCTTGACCTTCAAACTATTGTTTAGGATATATTAAGATTGTTCATGGTTTGACCGTGTGATCTTTGGAAATAGGTCAACATCTGTTTGGCGAGTCAATTTGTCCCTTAGATTCTTATGTTCACAAGTAAATATGACTGTTATTGACGGCTAGGTCAAGGTCAGTACACAGTTAACAGTACAGGAGGCATTAATAAGATAGTAGCATTGCACGAAAGATCCAGTCTTGAGTTCTCCAAGATATTGTGTTCACTAAGGTATGTAGATTTTGATCTCTGTGACCCATGTAAATGGGTCAAGGACAGTGGGGAGTGAGCTTGAACTAGATGCCCTCAAGAACGTGGTCATTTTGTCCCTTAGATATTGTGTATTGTGTATGGCATGACCAAGAGGCCCTCGTAAGACAATTGTACCCAAGATCATGGTTCTAGGGTGAGTGAGTGAATAAAATTTAACGTCGCTTTGAACTATATTTCAGTCATATCACGACGTTGGGTCCTATTCCTTTTCACACCCGGGAACCACACGGGTGGGGTCCTGTTCCTTTTCACATCCGGGAACCCCATGGGTGCCTCAGTTAGTCACCTCTTACGATGAGCTGTCCAAGGAGCGGAGGCCTATTCTTACCATGACCTGCGGTGTGCACAACGACATCCCAGGTCAATCCCCGGAAGCCCCACTGGTCGATCATGATTCTAGCTCGATTAGCTCCTTAGACATCGTGTTCACAAGAAGAGTGCCATTAATATTTTGACCCTACGACCAGGTCATGGTTAGTCCAGATTGAACTTGACCTGAAGGCATTCATAAGGCAGCATTGTGCCAAAGATCCAGTCTATACCTCTGTTATAGAGATATTGCATTCACAAATCACATTTGACCTGTTAAGGATGTCCGCTGGTGGTTTTTAGCTTTGGCAGCCATTTTGCCTGTTTTTTCTATTGAGTTATCTCCCTTTCCTAGGTTAAGATATAGGGATTTCCTTTAAAAGCCTTCTAGCTGAGAATTTTGCACAGCAACATCCATCCAATTTGATAAATTTTGATAGACATTGTGAATATCTGCGAACAGTTAGAATATAAGAAAAAGTTAAATACTATTTATATGAATTTTTCATGAATATGCTTCAAAACCAGGGCTATTCCCTATGTTTTCTGGGTATCAAATTGAGCATGGGTCAGTCCACTTAACGTTGCCTACAGCTAAAAAATGCACACCAACCTATATTTTTTTCCTTGTTTTTCCTCATATTACACAATTATGAATGCAACAACACACATTATTCAAAAAGTTAATTACTTTGATTTACCATCAGCGGACATCCTTAACATCGGTTAAGGTCAGTCAAGGTTGAACGTGACATAGAGGCCCTCATTGCACCAAAGATCATGGTTCTAGCTTGATTTGCTCTTTTTACCTGCGGCACGCAGGTCTACGGGAGGCTCGCGTTGTTGTTGTTCTTCTTCTTCTTGTTCTTGTGACTTTTTGAAATGCGCATGCGCTAAGAGAGTGTGATCTCTGCCACACTTTTCTTTTCAACCTCCGATCTCACATGAAACCACTGTCTTCAAGCGCGTTTGAATTCATTTGCAACTATATTCGGTGGAATGAATTATTGCTTCGTTGATTTCCGTTCAGACTTCAATTCTCTTACGTCAGTCGCTTTAAAGCTGTCGGTCGTCACATCAGTCACTGTCTTCAGATATTACCATTTTCATTGAACAGTATGCAGATGTATACACAATTTAAGATCCTTGGATTTCTTATATACCAAAGAAGATGAGCCGCAACCTTGTCGGTGGTTCAGCTAATTTGCATACAGTCCCAGGCGACTGTCTTAGAAAGTAGAAAAATAAGTTCACTACTTCTAGTAATCATTTTATCTACCCAATCTAGATAAAACACAAATTGGCGAAGAAGCATAACAAGTAACGCATTATCATTATGATTAACATTGAATAATACTTGGTATCAAATTATAGATCATGCATCATAAAAACAAACGCAACAATTACGTTTCAGAAGTAAGCGGAACAACTCAGCAACTTTCACCGAATAAAGATGTTTAACTTTACCCCCAAGCAATTCGCATATATGGAAATATGTTTTGAAAGGAAGAATAACTTAACCCTCTGTGGGAATCGAAACAATGACCCTCCAATCCCTGGACTTGCACTTAATGGTAGCTATACCGATTCATTGATAATACTCAAAACTGACTTTATGCGCAAACGGTTTTATAATACATAAATGACTATGTACTATTTAATGAGTCCGACAACCCTATGCGCGAACAGTACATCATAGTTATATTGTGTACTTTCGGTTACAAGCATGAAATTTGGCACATAGCTATTTCGAATGATCCTCTTTCGGAACCAGTCCCTCTATCCTCATTCTCGCAAGCCAGGGCCTTGCTTCGCTGGTATTGATGTTCTCGTCCTCTTCCGCACTCATAATCCCTTTAGAATTGCATTAATCACTTCCGTAAAATCAATACTTATGTGTATCAGCAGACAACGGGCAGAAACATGTTGCATTTGACATCATTCTCTCAAGTCAGAGCCCATTTCTGCTAGAACTTACTGGTTCTACACTTCACAATTTACGTTACTTTGTCAATCAGTTTTACGAATGAAATTACGTCATATATTAGCAGATACTGACCATAAAAGCGATCTATTTGACCTCGTTGTCAATGTCTTAGCTATACCGACTCATTGATAATACTCAAAACTGACTTTATGCGCAAACGGTTTTATAATACATAAATGACTATGTATGTAGTACTTAATGAGTCCGACAACCCTATGCGCGAACAGTACATCATAGTTATATTGTGTACTTTCGGTTACAAGCATGAAATTTGGCACATAGCTATTTCGAATGATCCTCTTTCGGAACACAGTCCCTCTATCCTCATTCTCGCAAGCCAGGGCCTTGCTTCGCTGGTATTGATGTTCTCGTCCTCTTCCGCACCCATAATCCCTTTAGAATTGCATTAATCACTTCCGTAAAATCAATACTTATGTGTATCAGCAGACAACGGGCAGAAACATGTTGCATTTGACATCATTCTCTCAAGTCAGAGCCCATTTCTGCTAGAACTTACTGGTTCTACACTTCACAATTTACGTTACTTTGTCAATCAGTTTTACGAATGAAATTACGTCATATATTAGCAGATACTGGCCATAAAAGCGATCTATTTGATCTCGTTGTCAAAAGCTAGGACCTTGATTTCCTTGAGAGTTTTTTAAATTTATTTTGATACCTTTCATATTGACTTGGAAGTCATTTTCGCGAACGCAATAATTTGATGTACCAAAAGATAATAACGAGAATTCGACATGATTCTCTTATACACGCAGACCTTGTTTAGTGAACTAACCCTGAAATTTCGCACTTAAATCACCTCCCGAATGACTTAATGACAAACATATTCGCGAATTGATTATAGGGCGATATCCATAGATACTGACAAGAAATGTTTCTTATTTGCAGAATTTGACTTAAAAAAAAATTAATAAAATTATCAACCTTCGAAAAGGCTTGACCAAACATGTCGGATGAGGTGATATCTCCTAAGGATGAAATAGGTAATCATTTGTATAGAAGGAGCAAATCATGCATTGATATTGGCTTGCTGCATGGAAAAGAGTGTCAAGGTACCGTATTTAGTTTGCAGATGATAACGCACATAAATGCAGAAACTTAATTTATTATTCTAATCGAATATCAAGACTGTCACAGGCCTCAATTTGAATCGTGAAAAATGTCATTATGCCTCTTGAACAGTTCGATAAAGCCTTCAACCCCATTCCATAGTTTCACAGATCAAAGTGATAGACCTGATAATAAATTCATTGAAAATTAACTTTGACGGAAATATAAATTTTCCATTTTGCTCGGCAAAGTAAGCGAGAAGGGAGACTGAAGAGCGTAGATGTTCGCGCTATGACTAAATCCTTGAAATTTGTTTGGATTTCCAAATATTTGAAAGCCTTTTTGATTTGCAAAAATCAACGGCTGAACGGAATGTTTTGAAACTTGGAATTCACGATACTTGTACCAAGACATTGCCAAAGCGATTATTGTGACTTCGTCTGTCAATTCAGTATAGACGGCACGGACCAGTCAACATCGTCGGATTTTGAACGAGGAAAGCGAATATATATATATTGTGTCAAATCTATTAGTCAATTCCTGCAATTGTGGGTTAGAAGTTGAAAATTACTTCCCTTGGCATGAAAACACTTGCAGATGGCGCTTTTTTCTACAATTACCACTACCTCCGCTGATATGTCTTTCACTGTATTATTGCCACTGCCGCAGGTTTTGACTACAATGTAGTCATTTCTCACTTGTTTTTTTTTAGCCACGAATTTATAAAACTTGGTTCTGCCCACGTGGCCGCGGACAAAACCAAAGAATGCACGACACCCATTCAGACATAAATGTAATCGACTTCAGTAAAATATATATACTTTCGTCTACTGATGATAAATGCATGTTCAGGTCGATACGTTTTGTTACATTTGCCTTTTGATTTGCATGTACTTTCTTCTCTATTCTCCGCTAGTGAGCATAGAATATATACATTTCGGATATGTATGATATAAAAGTATTGAAGAGCGTTACTATTGTAATAAATTTGTTACACAATTGCCACAATATTAATGTCCACTATATCGATGTCGCTAACATTAATTTTATATTGTATATATGCTAATATATGTTTTGATACTTTCTTCTTCTTTGTATTTGAACGCACCTGTTAGGTATAAAAGCTCATTTGTATCCATTATTGTATAATCATGATGGAAAGCGTTACAATTGTAACTTTAAAATGATAACAGATCTGCTACTCAATTAATAAAATGATAACATATTTGTTACTCAATTGTTACAATATTGCCAGTCGATGTCAACTAGTACAAGATAGGATTAACGTATATAGAACGAACACGAACAATAAATATTCGGCTATTATGTTACAGAAAATTAAGAAATTTCTTTCTCAAACTCATTTCATATTCCCATAACAGCTTGATGTTATGATAATTTCCATATTTGTATTTACTAATGACCATTTTTGCTATCAGTATAATGTGATTAACCTCGTCAACCTGTAGGATGCTAAGTGCATCATAATCAAGTTCTCTTATACCAAATAAAATTATAGTTGGATTGAGCTTAATTCTAATTTGGATACGTGCCGCTATAGTATTTTCCACCTCTAACCAGAGGTCCTTGACTTGTTTACAATGTACAAAGAAATGTTCAATAAAATCTACTTCATTACATACAGAACATTTGTTAGTCTCGTGTTTTCCCATTTTGTGTAATAAAATACCCGTCGGATATATATTGTGCAATATTTTCCATTGCAATACCCATAACCTCACTTCCTTACAACATTTGAAAGGAAGTTTAAAGAGTACTTCATCGATATCAATATCATATTTTCTCTTCCAAAACTGACTACCACATGGTACAACAGATTTTGTTTACATATTGTTATTGCTCTTCGAAACTGTTTGGCACTCCAACCCGTAGCATCCTCATCGAAAAAGTAAATACCTTTTCTTTCAGGCAAAGCAGAGAACATATAATTGTTCTTCCAAATCTTAGGTATAGCGACTTTCAAAGCGTTGTATTCGAAAATAGGAGATGGTCCCACTTTACTAATAGTACAGCAGATATGTGAAAAATTTGGTCGAATTGTGCCTTTGATGATAGAAGCATGAAATTTGGAACACTGTTAGAATAAACCTCCATTTAGATTTTTGGCTATAGGGCCATCACTCATTTGCCCTCTGGCGGCCATTTTCCAAGATGGCCGCCATCGGATGTTATAGTATATAAGATATGGTAGATCAAGTCCATTGTTTGTACAGAAAACCTGATTTATTTGTATTATGCAGCTCATATCAGTAGTTTATATAATCCTACAATGGTACAGCCATCACACATTTGCCGATGATGATGATGATGTTGTCTTGAAATTGGCCTATTGCGCGCCAAAGATAATGTCACTCGGGTAGAATTTCACGATTGCATAGCCTACTACTTTCACTTGGTGAAAAAATTGTCACTTAGTTGACTGCTATTTCGGTCTTCAGCCCGACACAAAGTAAAATAAAGTTGAAAAAAGAAAAAACAATTTTTTTTGTTGCTTTCCGTTTTTTGTATATATATAAAGATGGCTTGTAGTCCGTTAGTTTGCTGCATTGGAAAAAGAAAAAACAATTTTTTTGTTGCTTTCAGTTTTTGTATATATATAATGGCTTGTAGTCCGTTTGTTTGCTGCATTGGAAAGTTAGATCTTTTCAATGTGCAAGAGAAAGTCAGCAAACGTCCTTGCAATGGCATATCGTGTAGTCAATCCACTATGGCTGGGAACTAACATAGAGTCCAGATCTATTTGCTGCTCCCAGACTGGAGTGTTATGTTTGGCGTAGATGGATTCCACCTGGTTCAGGAGAATTTCGCGATGCTGTGATAGCTGTTCACAGGCAAAGATCACATGCTCGAGGGTTTGCACGCCAGTGCCGCAGGTGCAGAGTGGAGAATCAGCCAGACCCAACTTGAACATATGTGAGTTTAGAAGAGAGTGACCCGCTAAAGCACGTATATGTCTGGTTTCTGCCTCCTTTGGAATTTGAGACTTTTTCCTTTCCTTAGGGATTTCCGGTATAAGGGCGTGCAGTGACCTCCCCTTGTCTGAAATATTCCAGCCGCGCTGCCACCTCCTTGCTGAGCACTTCCTAAGGAGCCCCTTTGCAGCCATCATGGATAGTTCAGTTGTGGCGATGTCTATGGCTTCAGTGGCAGCAGCTTTAGCCTGTTGATCCGCTAGCTCATTTCCATTTAGGTCCACATGACCGGCCATCCAGTGGATGACTGTCGTTGTATTTAGGCTCCTGAGGATGGTGATCTCAGAAAGAATGGTGTCTATCAGGTCTTGATGGATGGGATGCAGCTCGGTCGTCGATACACTGGTTATGGCAGACATGCAGTCGCTGAAAATGTGGACACAGTCGAAAACATGTGTTTCTCTGTAACGCAGGGAGAAATCCGTTGCCAGTTGGATGGCCTGAAGTTCCCCATGATAACTGGTGCTGAGACTCGAGACGGGCTTATGCAGCATGATCGGTTGTGCTGTTAGACCTTCCACGTAGCAGACTGCCGCGGCTCCACAGGGACCCGGGTTTCCTAAAGCTGATCCATCTGTAAAGATGATCATGGCACCTTGGATTTCCTCCAGCTGGTTTAGTGTGTCTGTCCTAGCCCGAAAAGCTTGTTCAGCAGTCCTACTCTTGGATGAGCCGTAGTCGTTGTTTACTATCCTTACTTCTGGTATGTCGTAGTTTAAGCGGACAAGTGGTGATATTGGCTCAGTAGATGGCTCAATTTCGGACAACCTCAAGCAACCTGGAAGATCCCGCTGAAGCATCTGCAGCTTATGTAGTGGTGTTAGAAGACGGTGATCCCGAAATATCCTGTCGTCCCTGAGGTTGCATACAAGCGTACGTAGATGATCGCCCGCTGGTTTATGCATAATGCGGATGAACTCCCGCACTAAAACTTCATCGAGTCTGAGCTGGATGGGGGTGGCGTGACATAATATTTCCAGGGAGCACGTTGGAGTGCTGGAAAAGGCACCACTGGCGCGGAGTAGTGCCATACGGTGTACACGTTCGATTTTCTTCATTGCAGAGTGTGAGACCGCGCACCAGATGGGGTAGGTTCTTTCCAGATGGGGGCGAATCAGTGTACAGTAAAACTGCACCGACATCTCCACTGTTGACCATCTCAGCAGGTTTGTGAGGCCATTTATTACCCGAATAGATGTGCTGCAAATGTGGTCTACATGAGGAACGAAGGTCAGTCTCTCATCCAGGATTACACCCAGGCACCGTTTGGTGGTAACTTGCTTGAGGGTTTGACCATTTATTTTGACTGCTACTTGATTTCCACCAGTTTTAGAGTGGCACATGACATCCGTCTTCACATCGCTTACCAGCATTCTCCAGGTCTTGCACCATCCTTTCAGGTGAAGTACTTGTGAGGAGATCTCTGCACTGGCAGCTGTTATGTCGACTGCCGTTACCCATATGATCAAGTCATCAGCGAAGGAGATACGTTTTGGAATGCACAGGGACATGTCGGTGATGAAGAAAATGAAGAGCAGAGGGGCGATGACACTGCCCTGTGGCACTCCGACAGAAGTTTGGATCCAGTCGGAGGTGAAGTTGTTTATTTTGTTTCGGACTTCTCTGTTGTCAAGGTAGGAGTTTACGTACAGCAAGAGACGACCACGAAGACCTGCTTGATGGAGTTTAAAGATCACCGCATCCCGCCAGACAGTGTCGAAAGCACCTTCCAGATCCACAAAGCAAGCGACGGTGCTCTGATTCTGTTTAAATCCCTGAATGACACTGAGCGTGTAGTATAGAAGTGCCTGAGTTAGGCTTCTATCCTTGCGGTAGGCATACTGGTATGGGTCAAGTAGGCCATTTTCATCCATCCAGGCACGAAGTCTATGGTCAGCTGTACGTTCGTAGAGTTTACCAATGACGCTTGATAGACTGATTCCTCTGTAAGATTTTG
This sequence comes from Hanleya hanleyi, assembly GCA_036873755.1. Taxonomy (NCBI): domain Eukaryota; kingdom Metazoa; phylum Mollusca; class Polyplacophora; order Lepidopleurida; family Hanleyidae; genus Hanleya; species Hanleya hanleyi. Next base: position 15,800 of record JAVTVY010051155.1, read on the forward strand.
GACTGGAGTAGTCTGCCTTGTCCGGCTTAGGGAGATATACCCTATTTTCCCTCTTCCAGGCTGATGGAACATTTCCCTCTACCCAGCATCGTTGGTATGTTGCGAGTAGTGCTGTGAATAGGTTGGCGCCAGCATTTTTGATCATGATAGGCAAGATCATATCTGGTCCTGGTGCAGAGTGTAGTTTTATTTTAGCTACAGCTCGCAGAATTTCCACTCGCTTGAGGTCGCAGTTGTATAGAGCATCGACTCCATCTGGAGATGACGTAGCCACTTCTATCAACCTTTTCTTCTCCCTGGTGACGTGATCAAGGAATTGGTCATCGAACTGTTTGTCGGAACCGGAGAAGTCTTTATTTATGTGCGCAGCAGTGAGAACCTCAGATATGTCCTTGTCTTCAAACTTGAGGATGTCGTTTTTATCTCGGAGTGGTTGTACTAGGCTTTTCGTGGTATCATTTTGTAGTGCTTGGATCTTTTTCCACACTTCTGAGTCGCCTGGATCGAGTTTAGCACATAATTCTTTCCAGTTGGCATCCGCTGCTTTATTGTATTCCTCTGAGAAGTTTGCAACAGCTAGCTTATATATCTCATAGTTTGTTGGCGTCGCTCTTTTCCTGTACAGAGCACGGTGCCTTTTGGCTGTGGTGAGAAGCAGCTTTAAGTGGTCTGACATAAAGCTTTTGGAGTGGGAGCATACTCTCTTCGTTGGAATGTTTTGGAATGTACCGCAGGTCGAGGTCGATGCGGCGATCAGATTCCGAGAACGAGAGCTGATACAAAGTGCGAGAACAACACAGTGTCATGATGATATATTTATCATATACTTTACTTATATGTTGCTCTCCTCTCTTAAAAGCGTGGTAAATTAACGAACTATTTTGAGGCAGCTCAATTGTGTAACAAGGTTCATTATGCAGTTTTGAATCAATGCGCGCGCGAGGAGGAGTGCTAAAAATAAACGGAGTACATAGGCGTACCTGTTTCCCAGTGACTTACCGAAACTGGGTCAGGATATCAGAGAATAAATCAGTTAATTTCGAATAATATTTTAATATTCCTTATTTGCAATGTTTGCGATATTAACTCACGTATGATATTATCTCTAGCTGTGGAAGTTAACAAGAAACAAACTCGTGAAACAAGAACACTGACCCCTCAGTCCAACGGGAATGGGGTACGAAAATAACTGGAGCAGCTTTGAAAAGTGCGTGGGAAAATGTGTGTATATAGGCCAGTCTAGACAGAGATGCTGACAGTGCACACGAACGGTATGAAGACGCGTTTCATCTCCAGCGAACAATTCAACTTTAAATTTAATATACAGTTTAATTGGAGAACTAAATTACTGTTCAAACCACAGAGTTACCACTATCAGAAGGCCGATCGGGAGGACACAAGCTGATATTCAGGGTGCAATTGTTAAAGGTTGCACCATGAAATACTCCGGCAGTCGCACTTTGATGTTTTTCAACATAGCTGCTGGATGTACTGACAGTGGGGAAATTACATGAAGTTGGAATGTACGGTGTGAGTTGTGCTGCAGCGAACTGGTCTCCCTGAACAGATACTTTCGCCACGGGTGAACACGGTGAAGTCGGTGCCCTGCCTTCGGCAGCAGGTGTTTGTGACACTCGATTCTTTGAAAGGCTTAGGATATTACTCATTTCCTCCTGCTGTTCATGTGACGCTACGGCATAGTTATTCAGGGAAGCAACATTTGTGTGCCCAGTCAACTGGATTATTGTGGTTGGTGCTACTCCCGCGTGAAGGAGTCGAGTCGCTGTTGTGGACCGAGCACTGTGGTGTGTTTTTCTACCAGTCAAGTTCGCGCGTTTTGCCATTTTATTCATCATGGTGTGCAGGTAATTTTTACCCATGGCTTGACATTTGTACCACTTTGTACTATTTGACTTCCGCTGATGGTTAACGGACAGATAGAAGGGGCTTTCGGGGTCACACATTTCGCGGGGTCTGTGGTCGCGGAAAGTTTTATACATTTGCACCGGACATTCTTCTTTATTTTCCAGGAGAGCAAATTGCTTCGGTTGAAACGGCCTCTGATGACCGAAGGCACTTTCGCCGCTCCTTGTTTTAGTGTCACGTTCATTGAATTTTAAAAATTCTACACCTCGCTCATCAGACTGTAAAGAGATGTCTCCCCATTTGAGTTTCCGGTTTTCGTCACGTCCCCGAAGACCGAAATGGACAGTGTTATTAAGCCAAATTTGATTTTGCAGAGCGCGGGGGCTTTTATTTCCCAGTATTCCTTTTTCTTTTAGTAATTTCTGTTCGTTCGCAGTTAGAGGTGCTGATTTGTTGGGGCGGTTCCCTTTCCCTTTTTGTTTGAGTTTTTTTCGTTTTGAAGCCAAAACATCCCTACTTGTTTTAAATTCTTGACTGAAGATCAGGCTTGAGGGATACTGTTTCTCCCGCAGCCATCGATCAATCCCTCTTTGGTAACTGGTCAGGGTGTCGGGCTCGTACTCCGAACCGTCGTGTTTTCTGATAGAGAGCATAAAAGACCCAACATAGTTATTGAGCTCAGTGGGAGGGATTGTTTCGATTGTTCTGTTTTCAAAATTTGGGCCGGCGTTTAACCATTTGGTGAAGGTTTTCACAACACTTCCAGTTTTTCTCACAGTGTTTTTGTTTCGCATTCTGTCCACAAATTCAGTTTGTTGCTCGTCGAACTGGACAAATGTTGGCGCTCTTGAAGTTGAAGGGAAGTTTTGTTTAGTTTGGGCTGTCAAGCGTTTAATATCCGAGGGTGTGTCGGAGTCATCAGAGTCCAATGTTTTTTCTGTTAATTCCTGGGAAGTGGGGGGTGTTTTGGGATTTTTTATCTGTCGGTGCATCGGACTGTTGAGTGGCTTTGTCGAGCGCAAGATCTAACATTCTATCGTCGTCGCTATTACTGGATATGAGATGAACGCTTTCATCGTCGTCCGACGGAAACCCCATATCGAAGTTGGGCGGTTCTGAATCTGTACTGAAATCAACATCTTGGTCGACAACCTGACTGTTACTGTCCGTGTCCGGAAGACGGACTTCCGCCATGTTTTGTGTGTCCACAGACTTGATATCCAAACGAAGTGAAAAATAACTGGAACGGTTTAAAGTTTTGCACAAATACTGGAAATTGGACCAAACTATATACAAATTATTGAACTGGAATGACTTTTCTATGAGAGAAACTTAGCGGAACATCAGTCAACAACAACAAGATTTATGGTACGGGCTTCGGACAATTTGTAGAAAGCAGACGATAAGTATGGTAATTAAATATGTTTTATTCGTTTCACTACATTTTTTCCTGTTGGTTTTTATTCTAATAATATTTTTATTTAGACTTTTTATGCTATTCGGTTGCAAAAATAACTTTCAGAACTCATCAGTATAGTTGAAATTGACAGTTCCACAAATAGAACAAAACCAAAAGTTCACGGGATTCCCCCCGAGACGTTGCCAAGGTCACCGGCGAAAGTAGTTCCGGTAAGCGAGTGGGGCAATACAACATACCGACTGTGGTGATACAGAAATGGAAAACGCGAGTGTGTATCACTATCCTAGCACGCATAGGTATATGATAAGAACGTTTACCTGCTGTTCCACTGCGGTTAAGAGACATCTATTTGTTACTTATTGTTCTAAAATCTACTGTGGAGTACCTACAAATCCCAGTATGAGGCAGTTAGTGGTGTGCTTTGACAATGCTCTCCAATTGTTGATTGGTCTAAAAAGTAGGCACATTGCTTCAACAACATTTTTGAATCATAGGATGCCATCATTCTCGGAGACATTGCGCGTGGAGGTAGAAGGAAAGAAGGCACTGCTGGGCCAGCCTTGGCTCGCTTGCCAGACGCGAACCCGTCCTACCGCCGTGTATTGCGTATATCCAGCTTAAGAGACTGTATGCTAATTGCCTCGCTGGATCCTTTGACATAATTGCTTATCAGGCTAAATTAGTGCAGAACTGGAACAGGTTATTGTTCATGTAGTCCTGGTTATGCTGGATCGTTTACATAGTGTGATGCTGTATACGTGTGTCTCTTGTCATTTAACTGCAGTCTAAACTGCAATAAAGATATATTGTACTATAGTGTTTGGGCCACAGTTCATTACTGTGAGCTACCTTCTGCATAATTTAGTCCAAAGCATATTTGTCATCCAATAATTGGGTGGGGGTGGGGGGGGGGGGGATCTCTTCGCCTAATCATTTCACAGACACTGCCAATCCATTAAATTGTGTTCTGTATTAAAAAAGCCGGAACACTACAGAAATACATATTATTACTATCCTAGCGAGCCAGAGTATTGATCGATCTGTTAGGATCGATACAATGGCTTGGTTAGTTACCAATAGCAGTTCTGAATATAAATAGATCAAGGGATTTCCTCTGAATCAACCCAGTCAGTGAACGCGGTAAGCTAATTGATTAGGCCAATCCGCTGCGATGTATGACATGTGACAGGTTTGAATTTCATCGCGGGCAAAACTGCTTTGATGTCAAGCTGAAATCGACATCGGAAATCAAAGTAAAAACCACAGGCTTGTGATACCTACATGCTAATTCAAAACAAGTGCGGGGGAGAAATGTAAGAGATTGTATAATGGAGGCATCGACTCAAGAACTCATTCGAATCACCAAAAATGTGCAGGTAAACCCTCTGCGAGGATTTAGGATTTACCTGGACTCGTGACGATGATTATTACACGTACACGTATGTCTGAGTCATATACCGTAATTTTGCAAAGCCTGTTTTCCGAAATTTCTGAAGACCTGATGAAGATAAAAAAAATTCAGCCAACCAACCGAAATTACCTTCCTATCAATTATATTCCCAAAACACATGATACAGCTGCATTCACATTTGAATGTCATGACCATGAACCAGGTGATTGCGCTGTCACTTGAAATGGCGTTAGAAATTGTTGACAATACACACCTATTACACCGCGGACTAGGGCATTTCTACTACGTATTCTTCATCAAATTGTGACGCTATTTGTTCGTTCCATGACACTAAATTGGAGGTGGACACATGGGTTATGAACACACAAATACCCTGTGCAACCATTACCTTTGACCTGAAATGCTGAAATATTTATATAAATGCTTAAATCTTGTGATGCATTTCCGGTGACTAAAGTGTCCGGCTCTTATCTTCTATAGATTTGTTGTGTTGCTTTTACCACCTTACTCAGTTACCAGTAGCCGAGACGATTTGCCGTTTATTCATTCCTCAGTCACATTCATATTCACATTATTCAGAATATGTAGAATATGATGTACGAGATTTCTTCATGTTTTGTTCTACTGTACTCGAAGAAAATCCTTCAATCCCCTTACTCCTATGAAGTAGGCTCTCGTTTGCAAATTGTCCGGTAATGAGTGAGTGAGTGAGTGAGGCAGTCCGTCAGTCCATCCGAACCCTTTCTCCGGCCAAATAAGGAGAACCGTTGACATTATAACCTTGATTTTTGGCATGAACGTGCATTACGGGAATGTTACCAGCAAGTTCAGAGCTGACCTACTTCTGATGAAAATTCGACCTACTTAGCTGACCTATAACCTCGAAATTGGCAAAAACATGTCCTAATGCCTCCTAAGACCATGGAAATGCGCTTAATTAGGTCAATGCCAGTGTGACCAGACCTAATTGGATCAAGGTCAATGTGACCTACTTTCTGGCCCAATTTCTGACCTAATTAGGTGACCTAGAAACCTCGAAATAAGGTGACCTAGAAACCTCGAAATTGGCAAAAACATGTCCTAATGTCTCCTAAGACCATGGAAATGCGCTTAATTAGGTCAATGTGAGTGTGACCTGACCCAATTGGGGCAAGGTCAATGTGACCTACTTTCTGGCCTAATTAGGTGACCTAGAAACCTCGAAATTGGCAAAAACATGGTCCAATGCCTCCAACGACCATGGAAATGGTCAGTCTTAGGTCAAGGTACACACTTAATCATATCAAACCCTACTTCTTAGGTCCTGTGACGTTAATCACACTACTCATGTCCACAATAAACGCGCCATCATCAAATAATAGGACGTGGGTGGGAGAGTCAAGTAATAACGTTCTTGTCCTTTCGTTTCCTTCAATAACAATGCCATGTAAACAGATCTCGGCTGCAGAATATATACGGCCTAAGGTATCAATAAAAGAAGACTTACAAAGGTCTAGTCTCGATCGTTAAAGTTATTAGAGCCAATACAAAGCATCGTCAGAGCCGTAAATTGTTTATATATCGTCCATTTGCGATGTTTTGACCCAACAGGTATATAAAAATAACTAATAATTCTCTGTATGCCTGATTAATGCTTCGTCTCTCGTGAATGATGCATGCAAGTACATGATAAATAGCCTCGGTTTAGTCTTCCCGTCTCGTGAATCATCTGACAAAGGCGAGATATTGCCCCATTTGCCAAGGAACTGTGCTTCCTATAACATTAGGCTCAAAGGAAAAATACCATTTGAAGTCCATTGTAACATATTGTAGGATTACAAGACTCACGCGAGTATGTCTCAGATATAATAATTGCCAACGGGTGGTGAGAAGATGAGAACCTAGCCATCAGCCCGACTGATCTCTGAATTTTACGGTGTATCGTATCTAAGCTCATCTGATTACATCATGTCCATTTGTACGCCTTTCTACAAGGCCTTTTCCTCACAACTCGAAATGTCCATTTCCCATAGCGAGCCAATCGCAACCACAAAGCGCGAAATCTGTCATTTGATGTAAACAGGAAAACCAGTCAATCAAGAGCGCTGTCTTAGAACACGTTTCAAATCGATGGTCACCCATCCAAGTAAAAATGAAGGTTATTGGAGAATGGTCTCATGTATATTCATAAAGCTATGAAGAAAGCAGTGGCGTGGGCTCGGGGTATGATAGTCTGTGGGCTTATGTAAAAAAAGCTAAATTTTGGGTAGATTCTTGGCACCAATGTTTAAACACACCTAGAAACATCACTGATTAAGAAAAAAATGGGTGCCAGTTTTTGCATTAACATTTAGGGCCTCCATTTTGAATTTCAAAATGGCCGCCTTATTTTAGCCGATCTGTATGATTTTGTGAGATCTGGCGTAAGCCAGAGGCTCTTTAGAATGCTGTAGGGAAATGGACAAAAGTGCAAACCGACTCACGGGATAGCCTTACGCTGCATGAAAGTAGTTCCACAGGGATCCTTAGTGGTTGAAAGGCTTTTGAATGTCTATATTTAGTCACTTGGCATATATTTGATCCCTTATCTGCATTAAATATTACTCTGTTCATTGTTTTCCCACAAAATATGAGATTAATACGCTCTAAAGTATGACAGACTGGTATCGTCACTTTACCAAAGCTTGGAAAATTATACAGTTTAGCAGGTTAGGTGTATATGTGAGAGATGCTCTACCATAGCAGCCAACCTGACCACCATTGTCTCATTATCACCTTTGCAGGCCACTGTTTGCTTTTCTCACAAAAGCAAGCTGTAACATATCTTATAATCTTTTCCTATCTTGTGCCCCGCCAGTCAACCTGTGGGATATCCAGAAAGTGTAATACATGTCTTGTCTTATCCTAACTTGTGACATAACCATCATCAACCTTGATGTCCAGCCCTTCTCACTCATAACACTAAATCAATCTCTATTCACCCCTAGGTACATGTATGTTCTGTACAAACTGACCTTAATTCCCTGTGGGTATTTAGGCCTAGACTTCATTCCACTGGCCCCTTTTTTCATCGAATTCTCAACAGGTCAGTTTGCCGTTTCAACGCAACACCAACAATACCAGGTTAAAGAAGGTAGCATATTGCTTTCTTTGTGCTGGTTAAATTAACATGATGGTCATGGTGTTCATCTGGAATCCTGAACTGACGTATTGGAGGAATTTGTATCAAGATAAAGAGCACAATTCAGCTATTTTGGTTGAGTCAAGGTTGGATGAGCACCTACTGTAGTGTCTAATTGGACGGAAATTAATTGGGTAACACATGGTTAGCGTAACGTGTGCAACTACCTTTCATTGTTCCCACAGATCAATTGCACATAAACTACGATAAAAGTAACTCCGAAAATGGAAGTCATTGTGATATAATATTCTAAATTTCGGCTTCCATTTTCGGAGTTACTTTTATCCTAGGACTGCCTTTCTATGGTATGTTTAACTTCATTATGTCCGTACCTTTTAAGAAGGGCCATTCGCGCCATAAATCCAAACGTTTAATAAATTTAAACGTTTAACTTGCACCAACCAATCAGATGTCATGAATTGACATTTGGAACTCTCTGCATGTAGATGCAGAGGGACACCCCACACGGTCCATTTAGACCACGGATGGTCCATCTCTACCCCAAAAACCTTCCTCCGCATCCTCAAAATGCCTACTTTGTCTACTACTCCTACTGATGACGTCACCAATGACATCACAGATCATGTGGAGATCCCTCAAGCCGTGGTCTACATAACGAGGGCTTCACTTTGACACCTGACCCGACGCATTCGAACCAAGAATGGTCCCTCAATCGCTCAAGCACACCCTCACGCACCCCAAAACGCCCGCTTTCGCTACTACTGCTACTTTTGTATGTATGGTCCCTGTGTGATGTCATACCCAACAAATAGTGATATTATCTTGTAAATATTCGATGCAGCAACCAATGCTGAATAATATGTGGCCAACATTATAAAGATTGGATAATAATTATGGAAGATAAGACTATTCTTGTAACCCTACCCCCTATTGTCACAAAAATTGTACTTATTAACACAGGAGTAATTTCAAAGTGATTAAAAGGGTAGTGAGTCCAAGTTTATCGACTGTTAACAAATTGTTTCTTATTTGACATGTCCTAAAGCACATAAAAAACATAGTTTCGGTCTGTAGTGGGCGGGGGGGGGGGGTGGTGCAAGGTGAGCCCCAGTAGCTCACGGTCTACTGGTATATGACAAATATTTTCTGCTCACAGTATGTAATAATGCATATCCAATGTGAACCAAATAAATTCCATGAAAATTAGAGCTGAGCTAGTTCACCAGGGCGTTGAAGCGTTAAGCTGGGCGTTGACGGGCGTTGAGACGGGCGTTAAGGCGTAACGACGGGCTTTGACGGGCGTCGCTGCATTTCGATGAATTGATGTCAATTCCATGGAAATCAGAGCTTCTGAGCTAATTCACCAGGGCGTTGAAGCGTTAAGCTAAGCGTTGACGGGCGTTACTGTCTATAAAAGCGAGCGTATTTCCAAAAACACGCACAGTCGACGTTCAACCGTCAGCATGACTTATACTTGCTCTGAGTGCGAACGCACGTTCACCAGACATTACGATATGATGCGACACCAGAACAATATACATGGGATTGAAGACTCCGAGGAGTCCGTTGAGGGGGATGCTGATACAGAGACTGCTGAGAGTGTATCGACTGATACTGAAACAGAGATTGCTGAGAGTCTATCTAGTGATACGGAGAGCTTGACCTCAGATAGTCAGCATACGTCCGTGGAAAGTGAGGCAGAACCTACCTTCTGGGATCGTATTGTGACAGCAGCTACCAATACTTACGCTGCAGCGATCGAGGACGCCGGAGAGGATAATTTACAACAGACGTACACCCAAATGCGCCCCCGCATCAGG
>JAVTVY010051156.1:0-27753 GCA_036873755.1 Hanleya hanleyi
AAAATTATTTTTATATATTTTTATATTGATGGATCTTCATTAAAATACAGCTGTGTTGTCTCATATCTGCAGATGTCGCAAAAGATCTACTTATACTTTATTTCTCTCAAACGAGGCCTTGACTCGATTACTGTCACTGGATATCTGTACATGCATGAATGTATAAACTGAGACACATTATTACATTCCAGCTGGATGGGAGGTGAAGCCTGTTCTGAATTGGTAAACCGAAATGCATCCGTATTCATTTACCCCAAATTCGCTATGGTAAATCCACTAGCAGATTCAGTAGTAGATTACATCCCAAAGCCTATAGGCTCTAGTTAGTAATGTCATGCAAAGCCGACGGGCGAAGAGACAGAAATAACAGGCGCCGAGAGCCGCGAGCGGAATCGGTACGAGTAAGATAGTGGCGAATGGCTCGAACCGGGCATAACAGGAGGTCGTCCTCGAGCCCATGCACGAAGTCTGACAACGCAGGAATGGAGTACGAACGTTGAACGCACGGACCTGAACGAACAGACTCATTTTTGGCGATAAACTCCGGAATGGGCCGAAAAGAAATGCGAGACCAATCCGCCGTCCAGGTCATAGAAGATCTTTCAAGAGCATGAAGTTCAGACACTCTAGACGCTAAAGCAAACGCCGCCAAAAAGGCAGTCTTATAAGACAGCTTTTATAGAAGCGGATTCTAATGGTTCAAAGGGCGGACGAATCAGAGCACACAGAACCACACCGATATCCCATTTCGGTAACAGTTGGCGAGTACGGCGAGACTGTAACGCGAAGGCGCGAATGAGCGCAGAGATATTATCGTTTAGACTAATGTCTGTACCCGAAGTAAGACGTAACACCCTAGCCAGAGCAGATCGATACCCTTCAATGGTGCTGATTTGAAACTTCTTATCACGATGAAGATGAAGGAGGAAGTCAGCTACTAGGGAAACAGAGGCAGAGTCGGGATCGGCATCATGTCCTCGGCACCAGGAGACGAAATAGGCCCATTTCGCCTGATAGAGCTGCGATGTGGAAGATCGATTGGCTGAAACCATCGTTCGTGCAACCTCAGCTGAAAATCCTTGGACTGCGAGTGCATTCTGGATAGTCTGCAAACGTGTAGGTTGAGCCACCGTGGGTTGTGATGAAGAATCCCGTGCGGTTGACGTAACAGGCTGGGCCAAACTGGCAGACAACGTGGCGGGGCCGTGAGAAGCGGGACCAGAACCGGAAACCACTGTCGACGAGGCCACCACGGCACTACGAGTAGAATGATGCAGTCGTGACGAGAAATCTTTTGAAGCACTTCCAGAATTAGGGCCATCGGTGGGTAGGCATAAGCTAGGAAGTTGTCCCAATTGATTGACAGGGCGTCGATGTCGAAGGCTTGAGGATCCAGAATCGGACTGACGAACAGGGTCAACTGGGCGTTGTTCCTCGTAGCAAACAGATCGATCAGTGGGGACTCCCAGATGGTGGAGATCTGCTGGAACACCTCCGGATGAAGTTGCCACTCGGTCTGAAGAACGGTGTCCGGACGAGATAAGCTGTCCGCTAAGACATTGAGCCGACCCGGAACATGGCGGGCGTGGAGATGAATATGATGAATACGAGTCCACTCGTACAGATCCCAAACTAGACGAAACATTGGCAGCGAGCGGGTGGTACCCAACTTGTTGATGTGCGCAATGACTGTGGAATTGTCCGTCGCTATGAGGAGAGACGAGTACATGAGACGATGACTCCAATGTTGCACCGCTAGGATGACTGCCTTCATCTCCAGAAGGTTGATGTGAAGACTGGCATCCAACGTTGACCATCTGCCGGATACCACGAATTCGTCCAGATGGGCTCCCCAACCGGTCTCGGACGCATCGGTGTACAGATGATGACTCGGGGCCGGAAAGCGGAATGGAATGCCCTGCATGACGTTGAGCCGGGATTGCCACCAGACCAGATATGGATGAAGAGACGTCAATACCGGCACCGCTGGATTGATGGAAGGTGTCTGTAGGTAAGGATACAGATGATACTGTAGAGGACGCACCTGTAGTCGGCCGTAATGAGTTAGGTCCTGTGTGGAAGTGAGCAAACCTACCAAACTTTGCCACTGTTGACGTGTCCGTGACGTTGATGACAAAAACTTTTGGATCAACAGCTGAATTTTGTCCCAACGATCCTCCGGAGGGTATACCCGTTGATGATAAGTATCGAACACTGCGCCGATGTATCGGCGAACTTGAGCCGGGACTAACTCTGACTTGAGAGGATGAGGGATGAATCCTAGATAACGTAACACCAGAAGCGTGAACTGGACTTGCACGTTGAGACGGGACTCGTCCGCCGCCCATAGGAGGATGTCGTCTATATAAACCTCTATATGAATACCTCGCAGGTGTAGAAATGCCATGACAGGAGAGGTAATCCGGGTAAACAACCAAGGGGCTATGTTGACCCCGAATGGGAGGACCTGCCATTCGAAGCGACGTTCGTTGATAACGAAGCGGAGATAACGCCGATGACGTGGATGAATTGGAATATGAAGATACGCGTCCTGCAGATCGACTGAGGCCAGCCAATCCCGATGATGTATGCGGGCCCGAATCGATGAAACAGTCGGCATCTTGAAATGAGGAGGGGTGATGAGATGAAACTTGTTTAACACCTTTAGGTCGAGCACCATCCGCATCTGGAGCGAGTCTTTCTTGGGAACCAGAAATACGTGGCTGTAAAACCCCAAACTGACCTCTGACCGAGGTAACTCCCTGACAGCTCCCTTGTCGATGAGCGTGTTGACCGAAGACAGAAGAGTCTGCAAGTGACCCGCGGAAACTGGCAGGCGGGATGGGCGTGGCCAAGCGATGAGTTTGGGAAGGGAACGAAAACTGAACAGGAAGCCTTTCTCCAAAACTCTTAAAATCCAGGCGTCGTCCGTGATGAGACGCCAGTTGTCTACGAAGTATTGAAGACGGCCGCCCACGACATGATGACTGAATGATCGGAAAGCAGGAGGATGAAAAACTTCGGCTTGATCGGACACGGAAACTTGATAGTCATTTGTTGGAATGACCACCCCTCTTGGATGGTTTTCCACGAAAGGAATGGCGACCCCGGCCTCGTGGAGGTTTGTCGATGCCACGAAAATTCCCCCGAGCGCCCCCATCTTGTTGAGTGGTAGAGGACTTACGACCACGCTTCTGGCGACGATCCGAAGAGCCGCCACGAGCAACAGCAGCAATCAAGCGCGCAGTACGTTCTTCACGAATCACGGGTACAACGGACTCAATAGCATTGTTGAAAATGGACTTGGATGATAATGGCTGATGAAGCAAATAATCCTTAACCATAAAAGGGACGTCCGGCTTGACAACCTTAAGTAAGGCGTTGCGTTGCGCTTGGAGAAGCGAAACGTACGAATAAGAACTGGCCTCAATGACTTGACGGTTAGCCTGCACTAGGGTTTCAATGAAACCCCGTAAATAGGCAAGACCCGGAGACAAAGAAGTCGACCCATCGTCCAGGCGTAATTCAGGATCCAAAGCAATCCGAGAAGTAGCCAACAAAAACCAATCGGCGACCGAAGAAGCACGTTGCATTACCAATAACATCTCTTGGATATTCTCCACGAAATTGGAATTGAACTCAAGCGGAGTTGCCTTAGATGACTTAGAAATCTGAGATAAATCTCGATCACGTTTGGGTGGTTTGTCGGGCAAAACGTTATCATGAAGGTCATGGTGAAACCGGAAACGAGGCTTCTTGAATTTATTGTCATCCTCTAATTGACGATCAAACTTCTCTAAATAATCCACCCACGCTGGAGACGGAGCGCATGTAAGAGGAGTTACAGGCTTGGAAGACGCGAATGCAGAATCCGCTGCTGTCCGACACTTATTACTAGATGGAACAACCTTCGAAGGGGCGGGCATATCCGGAACCAACGCTAAAAGCGCCTGCATTCTAAGCGAATAATCCATCTTCGACGTATCTCCCGAACTTTCCCGAGAGGAAGAGGAATCATCCGACGAACTCGACGAGACCGGAGAATGAGAACGAGAACGAGAAGATGATAAACCGTGATCCACCGAATGATCAAGGAATGGCGCCCGTGGATAATGAACATGGTAATCTTAATCAGTAGGAGCCGAAACCCGAGGTAAACGGTGAGTAGGATCAGGAGAATAACCAGTCGAAGTACGAGAACGGCGTACCGGCGAACGGGAGGGCCGTAAACTAGTACCAAAATGAACCGGTGGACGAGAACTACGAATCGGAGAACGAGACCGTCGAACCGGCGCAATAGAACCACGAACAGGTGAAAACAAACGATAAGGTGGTGAAACCGAACGTCGTGTACGAGAACGTGAACGGTATTGTGTACGTGTGCGTCGTGTAGCAGTATGTGAACGACGATGTGAAGAATCAACAACCGCGGAAACCGGAGCCCGTAAGTTTGCAACTTGAACACTCAACGGTAGGACCGAACGAGCTTCCATAGATTTAACGAAATTAGAAAAACTATGTTTAGTCTTAACCCGTATTGGAGAAACTGACACACGACGACGTTTATTTGCTTTCTTCCTTCTAGAAGAAACATGTGGTGAACCGATAGGTAAAGGCGAAATAACATGAGGCAAAGAATTCTTTTGTCTGACGGAGACAATGGAATGGCCAGGCAAGACCGACCTGGTCTTTGTTAAGCGTAACAAAGGAACGGGTTTTGGATCGACCCTAGACAATGAATCTCCGGAACGGGTCAAACTGTCTAGCAACCTAGAATTATCTTCGTGTAGAATAGTCCCGCTTGGCGGAATACATACCGACGCGGGAGAAACTGGGTCTTGACCAGCTCGGTCAAGATCCTCATTACACTTCATATCATTGACCAAAGAAATTTCTAAGACCCGTCTGTCGATCTCCGAAATAGACGGGTCATCACAAGCATGTAAAAGAAAAGCACGACGAGCTTGGGCATAACTCCTCCAAGACGTCGCATCCCATAATACACATTCCGCGCACGTGGACGCACGATAACACAATTCTTTGCAAGAAAAACAAGCCGTGTGGGCGTCCAATGGGGACAAATTTTGCCCGCACGTACGACAAGGAATAGAAGTCGGAACTTCAGACATAATAATACAATAGTAAGTTCCGAATAAACAACAAAGTCACACTTGATAAAGGATACACCAGCGAGACAACAACAACTAATGTTGTAAATTGAATCTGAACACTTCCCTAGATGTGCACTGCTCGAGCAAACAGGAGAAAGAGGATTGGAATGAGGCTTGCAGTGACCTTTATAGTGACCACGCTGGATTGAATGGGAGAGCTCTCCTAGGGGCGGACAACTCTCTCCTAGGGGAGTTAACTTTTTCTTTTAACTTCCGTTTTCTACGTTTGATTGTGCATTTAATTGGAGATTAAAGGCATTAATTAAAGCAGGTTTAAGACTTAGGAATCAAATAAGAGTATGCTGGATGGTGGTCAGTCTGTGTGTCGCTTATCCCATGCCCAGTCAAATTGTCGATGTTAAACCGCACACACCTCTATGACCGTAAAGGGAATTATTGACCTTTGTTCAAGTGATCGCCAATACATAATGACCTCACCCTATGCAATTCAGTCCCGGTACATGAAACAACTACTATGAAGTTGCATTTAGCAGGTTTACCCCATGTTGAGGCGTTTATTCCATCAGACGTCTTCGATGCTCATCCATTAATATAGTTATTTGTTTGAGCTGAACTGTCATCACAGCTCCCGAGCAAGCCTATCTGATTCGGCTTAATTGTGCCGCTGCTGGGGGCCGTGCGTATACTTCATAGTCTCCACATGAACAGTTGCTATAAAAGCGCGGATGAGATACTAAGGCTACGTGCATGAATCCACCGTATTCTCGGGTCTGAATGTGTGGTGCCGAGGGAAGCTTCCCTGTGGTTTTGTCCTATGGTCGCTTTTTAGTCGCCAGACCTCTTGCATATCGCTCCATTTGATTACTTGTTTATGATTCTGTTGGTGGACTGTTAGTCCCCGAGGCTCGCCCTCTGTACATGTCTTTCGACAAATTTATGTAGGTTTATTGTTTTGGTGGGAAATTTAAGCCGTACGATGTCGGGAATTACAGGTTAGTTTTTCTGGATATTCTTGCATTTACCAGGTTTGCCCCATATTGAGGGGTTTATTCCATCAGACGTCCTCGATGCTCATCCAATAATATCAGAAGTAGTAGGGAGAACACGGGACGAGGTAAGTTTTCCAGGGAGGTAACTCTTGGTCCCCTTTTTCCGCCAGGGGTGCCACCAGTCCCGTATGACGTCACTTCCGGTCTGGGTGAATGGAGCGTGACCTGTGAACTATATGACGTCACTTCCGGTCTGGGTGAATGGGGCGTGACCTGTGAACATGATAGGATATGTACTGACCTGTCTGTGGGGACTCAATGTCGTTCATCTCCGTGTCTTTTCGGTGAGCGGAACATGTACTGGGGGTTTTCCCACTCGACACAATCTCGGACAATGTAGGACATTAGAACCTCGATCCGCACTGGTAGGAATCCATATTGGCATCCATATTGAAAGAATAATATCACGCGGAAACTCCGAACGGCGCATGCCAGCTGTATGACTTCCGTTACCATGGACACTGATGGAGATTAGCTCAAGAAGAAAAACCGAGAGAAATACCTCAAATTCTTCCCGGGTAGAATCAAGGGAATGTCCATTTCATTTGGATATATATTTTATCTCCCGATAAGAGAGAAATACAAACGAGGACTATGTGAGGGGAAACACATCCTACAGCATGTGATGTGCCTCACGTGCGGCGAATCACGGTTTACAGCTGAGAGCTGTAAAATCCTTCCACCATTAATACGCGAGGTATTATGACTTCACGGAATAAGCCGAGCAGTCGCGAATGGGGGTTTTCCCACAATGTCGTTCACCTCCGTGTTTCTTCGGTCAGGTCCGTGTCTTTTCGATGAGGTCCGTGGGAACATGATAGGAGATTGCAACATTGTTGCACGTTCGCTACAATGTTGCGAAGATGTCACGGAGATCACCGAAGAGACACGGAGATCCCCGAAGGGGGCGAGAGGGGTCCCTAGTGTACCGATGGGGTCGTATGAGGTATCAATGTGAAGCATTCGTGAAGGGGCATCTGATGGGGTGGGTGTGGGGTTGAAATATCGTCATTCTGCGCATGCGCGGTAGACCAAGGGTATGGAAATAACCGTTTTGGGATCTAGGGGAGCCACTAATGGACCGATGGGGTCGAGTGAGGTATCAATGTGAAGCCTATGTGAGGGGGCATCCGATGGGCTGGGTGTGGGGTTGGAATATGGTCATTCTGCGCATGCGCGGTAGACCAAGGGTATGGAAATAGACGTTTTGGGGTCTAGGGGGGTCCCTAATGGACCGATGGGGTCGAGTGAGGTATCAATGTGAAGCCTATGTGAGGGGGCATCCCACTGGGTGGATGTGGGGTCGGAATATCGTCATTCTGCGCATGCGCAATAGAGAAAGGGTATGAAAATAGACGTTTTGGGATGTAGGTGAGCCCCTAATGAGCCGATGGAGTTGAGTGAGGTATCAATGTGAAGCCTATGTGAGGGGGCATCCGATTGGACTGGGGCCTCGGCCGTTGTCCACATTCTGCGCATGCGCAGAGAGGGAATTCTGGGAAAAGGGTGTGAAAATAGGCGTTTTAGGGTTTAGGTGAGCCCCTAATGATCCTATGGTGTCGTATGAGGTCTTATTTTGAAGCTGTCGTGAGGAGTATCCGCCTGGGCTAGTGTGTCGTTCGTTGTCAATAGTCTGCGCATGCGCAGTCTGGCCGTAGCATAGAAATAGACGTGTTGGGGTTTAGGTAGGCCCCTAATGGTCTGATGGGATCGAGTGAGGTATCCATGTAAAGCAGTCGTGAGGAAGTATCCGACGGGGTGGGTGTGACGTGGAACTGACGTCATTCTGCGGTAGAGAAAGTGTATGGAAATAGACATTTTTGGCGCCGACATGGGTCACTATGGGTCCGATGGAGTCGTATGAGGTCTTATGTTGAAGCTCTTTTGAAGCAGCATCCGATTGGACTCCGGGTTCGTCCGTGTTCAAGGGTCTGCGCATGCGCAGTCTGGTCGTAGTATAGAAAGCAGGCATGTTGGGGGATGCGTGGGGGTGTGTGTGTGACCCACCAATTAGGGGTCCCTGGTTGGGGTTGGGTGGTGGTGTGGGTTCTGCGCACCGACGTTACTTCCGGGTTTCACTTAAACTACCTTCGAACACAGAAGAGTTCCAATGTTGCCCTTAGACGTAGGACCCTGCCCGGCCCGGCCCCGCAGCGCGCGCGGGTTATCCGGCCGCAGCGCGCACGCGCGTGGGTTATCCGGAAGTGCGCGGCATCACCGTAAGTGCGCGGATGAATGTCGGGTCAAAAGGTCAAAGGTCACATCCAGGTCAAAAGGTCAAAGGTCTCCCTTTCGGCAAGGTTCGGCAACAATGTTGCGGCATCGATATACAGAGCTTGAACCCAAAAGAGGGGATTGTAAATTAACCGGGGAAGGATGGGCAGTTCCATTTGGACCAATCAGCAGTCGAGAAAAAGAGCCAATGAGCGATCGATAAAAGAACCAATGGACGGGTACTAGAATTTCGCTCACGGCTGCGCCTACATCCGGGTACTAGGATGCTTTCGCCTACGCCCGCGCCTACATCCGGGTACTTCTATGTAGGTGTATAAAAGTGGGAATATTTAGAGCATTGCTGCATTCATTGGCCTATTTATCCTTATTTTGTGCTTAAGCTTTGACTAGTGAAATCTCATGTTAAATGAAATCCTATACAAAATAACATTACACTACCGAACAATCACGGACTTTCACGAAGGGCCGTCACAGGGCGTAGTAGAAAAAAGCGCATTTCTAACCTTATTGACCTTATGGCGCAAGCGAGTATAACAAGTCCCATGACTCACACGGTGTATAAAACCCTACCCAACAGGTACACTATAAAGCCACCTCTCTAACCGTTCGCTTTTCATTCCCCACCATGGCAGCGAGCGGAACAGAGCTTGCGTTATTCCAACTGACGTCCGACGTCTACCTCATCGTCAATGACGATCACCTGGAGCTGGTCCAAGATGCACCGCAGAAGGTGAAGATTTTGTTATCGCTATCAGGCTGGACTCTATTGACACGATTGTTAAAGGGAAAAGACCCCGAAAGGGATTTCATGCACGTGGAAGTCGGTGTGCACACACGCACTGCTGGAGAGGATTCCCTTTTTCCCCGGTTGGAACAGAGTGGAGGTACCTATATCACACTCTGTCCACCCTTATGGATGGCACTGAAAGATGTACTCCCGAGGTGGATGACTTACTACACCCCGAGGTGAAAGAAGGGACTGTGGCTACCCGGAGGCTTACACCTGGCTGCACCCTATTGTTGTACCCCAAACGAGTGGACCTCATCGATAGCGGACTTAGGTGTTGGTGTACGTCTGAACCCAAAGCGCACGTCTATTTGTCACCGGAAGGATGGACTACCTTGAAACGGGTGTTGTTGGGTGACCTGCACGGTGATAGCATTCACCTGTGTGACGACGTCTACATTTTCTGCGGTCCCTTTTTCGCTCGACTCCTCTGTCTGAACGACGGTGGTTTTACCCTGGACCCGGATCTATGGACGGCTTTGGAACAAGTAGTCCCCATTGTCGATAAGGTACTATCTCTATAGGAGCCACATAACCAATCAGAATAGTACGTATCACGGACTACACCCGTAGAGCTACGTCTAGGCGCGCATGTGTGACATGGTCTATAAAACACGTCCCTCTGGATCCCACACTTTCATTTCTACGGTTACGGAGCCATGATGGAGATCCAGCACTATGCGACTCGCATTTTACAGCATGCCACCGTGGTTAATTCGCTCACGGGTTACCGAGCAGTGGTTCGGTCCATGTTTTCAGATGGCGACGACAACGAGGGGCGACGCCAGATCCTGAACGAGTTCACAGAAGCGGTCCTCGACAGAGTGCACACGATGGAGAGGTGTGCCATCACTCACCACTACTGGACTATGACAGCCATCCTTGATGCTCGGGCTATGGACCACGAGCGCTCACGCCGGAACCAGCGACGGCTGGTTGGCCTAGTCATGGTCTGTGCCCTATTGACCCTGGCGCTGTGGCATTGACAGTGGGACCTGACTATAAATACGAGGGTCAGACACAGTGTGCGTCATTCAACGATCGTCATTGGGTCAACCATGTCACCAGTTCTACGAGCCATCCTTCCCCTTACACCCCGGGTGGGGTTACACGTCTATGAAGATAAAGTCACCCTCGTGGAAGACCGTGGAGATGTTTGCTGGTCGCGCGCTGAGACCGTATCGAATACGGTTACACTACACCGTGACGGCTGGACCAAATTTAAACGGGTGTTGAGCGGTGAGCTCGACGGACACCTCATCCACATAGACAATGCCATCTACGTATACCGTGGACCTTTCTTCCCACGCCTGGGCCGTCACCAAGACCCTACGCGAGGCTTCACCCTAGACCCCGATCTGTGGACAGCCTTCAAGAAAGTGGTGCCTATTGTGGACCAGCTGTTTACACCGGACGAGCGGTCAGCTGTTCAGTTGGAGTGAGCTCGTGCCCTGAGTGAAGCGGCGGTAGAACCCAATGAACAAATTACCAAACCTAGCAATGAACCAGACGATGATTCCATTGATTATCCGGCTAGACTCAGTCAACCCAGTGATATGACCAGCCGATCCTTTGATCTCACGGGGTTCTGCCTATAAATACGAGAGACAGTCAAATCTGGTACCATTCACGTACTGACCATGACGGAGCATATAATACTGGCGTATCTCAGCTTCACCCCCGAGCTTTCCCTGCACGTTTATGCAGATCAGGTCGATATCATGGAGGAGGTGGGAGACATCTGTGATGCGGACCCTACACAACCGTGCCCGGCCCACATTCGTCTGTCCCGTGAGGGCTGGGCCAAATTCAAACGGGTGTTGTCTGGTGAACTGGACGGCGACCTCATTCACTTGTGTCACGATGTGTACATCCGACGCGGCCCTTTCTTTGCTCAATTGGCTCGGCTAGATGGGGGTACAGTGCATTTTACCCTTCACCCTGATCTATGGTCTGCATTGGAAGATGCCGTGGTAGATGTGGATCAAGTGCTTATCAAGCGGTCATCAGACGAGTTGGACTGGTCATTTACCATGGCCACTGTGCTGGCAGAAGCCAACGAAGAAAATCAGAAAGAAACTCCGGCCCAAGATATACCCGTTATAAATAAACGATAGAGCCAGGGTCCATCATCATTTGTCACCATGAAGCGCTGGGAGAAGGTGTTGGATAACTTATACTACAGTCCCGACACTCCGGCGGCCTATAGTGCATTGTCGGCTCTCTATCGAGCGGCCAAACCCCAGGGGATACAACGTGCCCAAGTCCGAGATTGGTTAAGAAAACAAGACACCTATACCTTACATCGATCTGTCCGTCGCCATTTTCTATGGAACCGGGTCATCGTGGGAGGAATAGATGCCCAGTGGCAAGCGGAATTGGTCGATATGAGCGCCTTTGCCAAACACAACGATGGGAATCGGTATATCTTGACGTGCATCGATATCCTATCGAAGTATGCGTGGGTGGTACCCATCCGGACGAAAACGGGGGCGAATCTCATAGCGGCGTTCAAAGACATCTTCAAGACCGGGCGCAAACCTTTGTATTTGCAAACCAACGAAGGCACGGAATTCCTCAACAGACCGTTCCAACAGTTTCTGAAAGCCCAGAAGGTGTTTTTCTTCCATACGTACAACGAGACCAAGGCTTCCGTGGTGGAAAGGTTCAACAGGACATTCAAAGGCCGTATGTATAAATATTTCACCTATAAGAATACAAGGCGGTACATCGATGTTCTCCCGAAACTTGTGAGTGGTTACAATCGAGCCTATCACCGGAGTATAGAGAGAGCCCACTGAGTCCGGCGTGTCTTGTACCCCATACAATCGCAACGAGCACCGAAGGAGATGTTCAAGGTCGGGGACCCTGTACGGATCAGTAAAGTCACGGGCAAGTTCGAGAAAAGTTACTTGCCCAACTGGAGCGATGAGCACTTCCTGATTAAACGGCGCCTACCCCGACAGCAGTGAGTCTATGAACTGGAAGATCTTCAAAGGGAACCGTTGCTAGGGACGTTTTACGAGACGGAATTACAGCTTGTCGTAAAAACACAGCAAGACTACTACACGGTGGAGCAGATTTTGAAAACGGAACGTCGACGTGGCAAACTGTTTCATTTTGTCAAATGGCAAGGCTGGCCCAGTTCCTTCAATTCCTGGGTCGCTGCCAACCAGGTGAAACGACTATAAAGCCAGACACCACTGCCGTCATCCTTCATTCCACGTCCGACCACAGTGCTATGGACAAACAGCAGCTGCCTCTGAACACAGCGTCTCCCAAAACGCGCAAAGCGCAAGTGGGCTTTGTGGTGATACTGCTAACCCTGCTGAGTGTGTTGTACGGAGGTGTGTTTTACGACGTAGCCTATGTCAGCACGTTACTTAACCAACTGAGAACACCAGCCACCAGTGAAACCGGTCTACAGATAGCACCAGTCAACCCCGTATCGAGCCCAGTCACCACCACACCCCGTGTACAAGCCACGTCGAGCTCCACACCAAGCTCCACACCTACACCAAGTACACCCACTACGTCTGAAAACCCACCGGATTTCATCCCTCACAGTGAACAGACAACGACGACCGACGTTGTACCCACCACCATCATCCCTCACAGTGAACAGACAACGACGACCGACGTTGTACCCACCACCACCACTCCAGTTCACTCGTACCAAATTTACAAGAGCGGGTTACCACGACAGCGGATACACTCGAACCATGGACCCTCGGTGGCAGCATCCCTTCACTTGCGTCATCGCAGGACCGACGGGTTCCGGCAAAACGCACTTCGTCAGGAAGCTCCTTCAACACGCCGACAGCATGATCACCCCACCCATTGCCCGAGTCGTGTGGTGTTACGGAGAATGGCAGGCAGCGTATGCAGCAATGCCCCACATCACGTTCGTGGAAGGCCTACCTAACCTGGCCGATTTGAAACCGGACACCTTGGTGATTCTGGATGATCTCATGGCGGAGACGGATGCGCGGGTCACCCAACTCTTTACCAAAGGCAGCCATCATCGACGGCTCAGCATCATCTATATTGTGCAGAATCTGTTCAGTAAAAACAAAGAACATCGGAACATCAGCTTAAATGCCCACTACCTGGTGGTCTTCAAAAACCCGAGAGATACCACTCAACTGCTGCACCTGGCGAGACAGATATATCCCGGCCGCACACCGTTTGCGCTGGAAGCCTTTAAAGATGCCACAACCCCTCAGCACGGGTATATGCTCTTCGACCTCAAGCAAGCCACCCCCGACCACCTTCGACTACGGACCGGCATCTTTCCCGGAGAGACCCACCACGTGTACATGCAAAAATAATGTAAACACACCCACAGTGGCTCCCCCAGCTGGGGTGTGTGTGTTTGATGATGGGGATAATAAAAAGAATGAATACTACAGCATGGTTGACTTTGTCTCTGTTCTCTGAAGTAGATAAAAAGAGCAGAGTTGTGGGTTCTAGCATTAGTTGTACATGATGTCTGCGCGAGTACGGAAGCACGCTCCGACGCTCCGTGTATTGAAGACGGCCTCACCCGAGTTGGTCCGAACCATTGTACGCGGTGCGGACCCTGACCTTGTACGCTGTCTGTGCGAGATCGGGTACAACCTGTTAAAAGGCAACGTACCACTGACTCCGGCTCAGAAGACCAAGTTGGCCAAGCATAAGACAGGTCTCCGAACCCTAGTCCAGAAGCGGGTCCCTCAAACACAAAAGAAAAAGGTGTTACAGAAAGGCGGCTTTCTCGGGGCCATCTTAGCACCGTTGGCCGCTTCGGTGTTGGGTCCAGTATTGGGTGGACTCTTCGGCCGACAATGAACCACACGAAAAAAATGGTCCTCGTCGAACCACGGTTCCTTCAAAACCTCCAATCGCCCTACCCTGTCCCACCTACGGTGAAGACCATAAACACCCTCGATGGAGAGATGCAACAGATCTTACAGAGACCGGGGTTAAGCGACAGTGAGAAAGTACAACGGTACAATGAGACGCTTCAACGGTACATGACGTTCATGGACCAATACAAAACCCTCTCTACCCCACCACCACCACCACCACGTGACACACCGCCGACCTCAGCACCGCTCCAACAGCCGCCATTACCAGGGGTACCACCCACAGCCCCACAGTGGGTGGAAGACGAAGTGCTGAAGAGTGTACCTGCATCGTTCAAGAAACAAGCTGGCCTGGTATTACAACGGATGAAACAGAATCCTAACATGACTTGGAATGATAAAGGCGAACTCCTGGTACAGAATCAGGTGGTCCTCGGGACCCACATGACGGATTTAGTGAATGACCTGATGCGTAAACGCAGGTCGCACACGGATCCTCGAGGATGGGAGGTCTTCGCTCAAGGCTTGAAAGACATGCATGTACCACAGGAATTGGTGGGGAACCCCACCGCTGGGCCTTTATGCAGCGAACCCAGCAATCGCCGAGTGGCCCACTACCTTCTTGGGAATCCGAATGGGAACCGGAGTCACCCCCCAAAACACCACCACCACAACGGGCACCTTCTTTTCAGACCTTTAAAAAACCATCCTTGATCAGGACACCCCACATCTCCAGAGCCGTGACACGTAGCAAGTCAACGCGACGAACACGACGCCGGACACAACCGCCCAAGGCCTGGAACACCTATTAAAACCAACAGCAGCAGCAGGACAGCTCAGTCGCCATGTTTTACCTCACCCTACCCAGTAACAGTTCGCTGGATGTGTTTCCTGACAACACCTTGGCCAAGTACGTGACCCAGTTACCGCAACCGTTGCATTTACCTGGGCGCTGGGAATGTGGCCTCGTGGATATCCAATACCCTTACTCGTGGTGCAACGTGCGAGCCATTGAAGTGTGGGACGAGGTGACCTACGAAGGAAAAGACACCCGACTCACCCTCCCCGAAGGCCAATACGATACTCCCAAGGAGTTCATCGGTGGGCTGTCAAGACTGTTGCATTATAAGGCTCTACGGGAGGTCACGAATACTTCAAAACCCATCAAATCCTTTCCCTTCAAGAATCACGTGGACTTCGATTACAACGCACACAACGACAAGGCACAGCTTATCGTCACCGCCAACGCGAGTGTCGTACTGAGTCCTATCCTACAGCAAATGCTGGGTTTCGATCTATGGACGTTCGCTGGTCCCACCGCCCACCAAGGCGAGATCCCGATGGATATGAAGTCGGGTATGTACGGTCTACTCGGACGTGGTGGACAACCACATCGTGGGCGATATCAACACACCTCTGTTACGGGTGGTGCCCATTAAAAAGTTGTATGGAGATCAAGTCACCCACAGTTTCACCCACATGCTCTACCTACCCGTACGACAAACCCACATCAACACTATCACGGTGGATATAAGAGATGACACGGGACGACCGGTGGCATTCGAACGCGGGAAAGTGGTGCTGACACTTCATTTTCGACAAGCACGTGCTCCCCACTTTGTATAATGAAGGTGCCTTACGAGTGCGATGCACGCAGCTATATGGACTATTATGCCCAACAGGCCGGCGGTGGCCTTCCGGTTTTTAGTGGTGCACGCATGCAACGAGGACATGGACTGGGGAACATACTCGGGAGCATCGTCAAAACGTTCCTGCCCTTGGTGACGCGTGGGGTGAAAGCAATCGGCAAACAAGCGGTACGCAGTGGACTGCAAGTCGCCGGTGATGTCTTGGGGGGTACGGCACCCAAAGAAGCCTTGAAACGGCGGGCCAAAGAAGCAGGAGGCGTCTTGGTGGCCAAAGCACAACGCACCGTAGGGAATAAAAGACCTGCACCACCGAGACCACGCACCAGTCGACGACCGACCCAGCGACGACGCACATCGAAGACCCAGGATATCTTTTCTTAAAACATGTCCCTGATCCACGCAGAGTCACGCCCCTCCACCAACAGTGAATTTGATTTGTGGACCGTCCCGCCCACACAGACCAGTGCCGAACAAGGATTATGGGTGGAGCATCTCCCGCTGTCCAGCATCATCGTAACAGGGCCCATCGAGTTCACCATCAGTAATGCGGATAGGGCCTATGTGGATTTAGCCCATACATACTTGTATGTGAAAGCCAACATCGTCAATGGAGATGGCTCCAGAATCGTTGACCAAGCAACGGTGGGCCCGACGAATCTCTGGCTGCACTCGATGTTTCAACAGGTGGATATATTTCTCAGCGACAAACTCATCAGTGACTCGACCAACACGTACCCCTATCGAGCCTACATCGAGACGCTGTTGTCGCATGGGCGAGAGGCTAAAAAATCTCAACTGACAGCCGCTTTATTCTACCAGGACACAGCCCAGCACATGGGCGTAGAGAACGACAATGTGGGATATAACAAACGGAAGGCTTTGACCGCGAACGGCGTCGCGGTGGATCTCATGGGTCGACTGCACGCAGACATGTTCATGCAAGACCGGTACCTGTTGAACAAGATCCCCATCAAAATCCGACTGATACGGGCGCCTCCGACCTTCGCCTTGATGGCCACTAACGTAGACAGGCATGCAGCTGACTATAAGATTGTCATCCAAGACGCAGTCCTGTATGTCCGAAAAGTGAAACCGAATCCAGCCGTTCAATTGGGACACCTCAAAGCCTTGGAAACAAAACCAGCCCAGTACCCTATCCGACGTGTGCAAACCAAAGTGTTCTCTGTGTCTGCTGGAAATATGAGCGCCAACAAAGAAAATCTGTTCCTGGGGGAACTACCCAAGCGATTGATCCTGGCCTGTGTGGAAAATACCAGTTTCAGCGGAGCCTACCCAGAGAATCCGTTTGACTTTAAACATTTCGGCATCAATTTCGTGGCCCTGCATGTGGATGGACAACAGGTCCCAGCCACGGCCTTAACACCGAACTTTGGGCGCAGGAATTTCATTCGAGCCTATCAGAGCCTGTTTACAGCCACCGGTCAAATCAACCAGGACGAAGGGAATATGATCAGTCGGGAGGACTACGTTGTTCTGTTTCGATCTGACCCCACCTTAGAGAACGACCATCAGCTGGCCCTCGCCAAGCAAGGCAATTTACGGTTGGAAATCCACTTTGCACGAGCCCTCCGGAGCACCGTCAATGTGATCTGCTACGCCGAGTTTGACAACATCATTCAAGTGGACAAAGCGCGCAACGTCCTGTGTGACTTCTCCACCTAACATGGATACAGACCAGATAACCACCGTGCTGGAGAATGACCCAGAGACACATATGGTCTTTCAAGGGGTGTTCGCCCGAGATGTGTTCCCATTAGACCGTATGTATCCTGCTGCTGACGTTCTCAACACGGAGCCGATGGATCGGCCCGGTGAACATTGGGTGGCCGTGTACTTGACAGAACAGCAGGGCGAATACTTTTACCCTTACGGCCTGCCACCCCTCCATCCCGATTTAACAGACTTCATGGATCAAGGCACAGAGACGTGGTGTTGGAACAGTCAAACGTTGCAAAGCCTGACCAGTAGCGTGTGCGGACAATATTGCTTGTTTTACCTGTACCATCGATGCCGGGGAAGACCCTTATCTACCATCGTACAGATGTTTGACGAGTACCCCAAGGCCGAGGACCGCGATGTACTCGTATATGACTGGGCCGCCGATCATTTCAATGTACAAGCCCCGTTCTGGGCTTAAGTTCTTTCAATGTACAAGCCCCCCTGTTCTGGGCTTAAGTTTACAAGCCCCCTGTTCTGGGCTTCAGTTCTTTCAATGTACAAGCCCTCTGTTCTGGGCTTCAGTTTTCACGTGGTTGTTCTCACGTTGTTGTTGTTCACTGAATAAAAAAATGAGATCTCACCCAAAAAAACCTGTCTTGTGTGTTTTCTTTATGAGCATAATGCATGAAAGCTATAACAGACATGTGGGGATTCGGTGAAACTGGCTTCGAACACCGTGGAGAAAGTAGCCCATCAGTGGCCTAGGATAATCCGAACTTCACCCGCGCAGGCGTGCGCTGCGGCCGGAGTAGCCCGCGCGGGCGCGCGCTGCGGCCGGGCCGGGGCGGGGCGGGGCGGGCCGGACCGGGTGCTACGTCTAAGGGGAACATTGGAACTCTTTTGTGTTCGAAGGTAGTTTTAGTGAAACCCGAAAGTGACGTCGGTGCACAGAACCCACACCACCACCCAACCCCAACCAGGGACCCCTAGTGGTGGGTCACACACACACCCCCACGCATCCCCCAACATGCCTGCTTTCTATACTACGACCAGACTGCGCATGCGCACACCCTTGAACACGGACGAACCCTGAGTCCAATCGGATGCTGCTTCACAAGAGCTTCAACATAAGACCTCATACGACTCCATCGGACCCATAGTGACCCATGTCGGCGCCAAAAATGTCTATTTCCATACACTTTCTCTACTGCGCATGTCACACGTCACACCCACCCCGTCGGATACTCCCTCACGACTGCTTTACATGGATACCTCACTCGATCCCATCAGACCATTAGGGGCCTACCTAAACCCCAACACGTCTATTTCTATACTACGGCCAGACTGCGCATGCGCAGACTATTGACAGCGAACGACACAGTAGCCCAGGCGGATGCTCCTCACGACAGCTTCAAAATAAGACCTCATACGACACCATAGGATCATTAGGGGCTCACCTAAACCCTAAAACGCCTATTTCCACACCCTTTTCCCAGAATTCCCTCTCTGCGCATGCGCAGAATGTGGACGACGGCCGAGACCCTAGTCCAGTCGGATGCCCCCTCACATAGGCTTCACATTGATACCTCACTCAACTCCATCGGCTCATTAGGGGCTCACCTACATCCCAAAACGTATATTTTCATACCCTTTCTCTATTGCGCATGCGCAGAATGACGATATTCCGACCCCACATCCAGCCAGTGGGATGCCCCCTCACATAGGCTTCACATTGATACCTCACTCGACCCCATCGGTCCATTAGTGGCTCCCCTAGATCCCAAAACGGCTATTTCCATACCCTTGGTCTACCGCGCATGCGCAGAATAACCATATTCCAACCCCACACCCAGCCCATCGGATGCCCCCTCACATAGGCTTCACATTGATACCTCACTGGACTCCATCGGACCACTAGGGGCTCCCGTAGACCCCAAAACGTCTATTTCCATATCCTTGGTCTACCGCGCATCGGCAGAATGACGATATTTCAACCCCACACCCACCCCATCATATGCCCCTTCACGAATGCTTCACATTGATACCTCATACGACCCCATCGGTACACTAGGGACCCCTCTCGTCCCCTTCGGGAATCTCCGTGTCTCTTCGGTGATCTTCGTGACATCTTCGCAACATTGTAGCGAACATGCAACAATGTTGCAATCTCCTATCATGTTCCCACGGACCTCACCGAAAAGACACGGACCTGACCGAAGAAACACGGAGGTGAACGACAATGTGGGAAAAACCCCAGTACATGTTCCGCTCACCGAAAAGACACGGAGATGAACGACATTGAGTCCCCACAGACAGGTCAGTACATATCCTATCATGTTCACAGGTCACGCCCCATTCACCCAGACCGGAAGTGACCGTCATACAGTTCACAGGTCACGCTCCATTCACCCAGACCGGAAGTGACGTCATACGGGACTGGTGGCACCCCCTGGCGGAAAAAGGGGACCAAGAGTTACCTCCCTGGAAAACTTACCTCGTCCCGTGTTCTCCCTACTACTATCAGATGAGTTATTTGTTCGAGCTTATCTGTTCGAGCTTATCTGTCATCACAGTCATAACAATGGTCACCCTCTTCACTGTCCACTTGATGTTGGGTCGTTGTTGTTGGGCCCATCCCAAGACATCCAATTGTTCCACTTGGTCCAGCATCATCTCTAGTGACCTCCGGTCAATGATGGTAAACGGTTGGTCGTACACTGGGTGGATGGCACTGGAATAGAAATAGCGCAATTCACCCGTCATCTTATGGCATAAGATGTACCCAAATGCTACATTTAATGTGAAGGCCGTAGGTTGGTCATTGAAGATGGTTTCCACGTAGCTGCGTAGACGGGTGAGCTTGGTCAGTGGGAAATTGTAGATATCTTGAATAGGGCGATGACGGTGGAAACAGTGCCGTGTCATGGTCCAATGGCGCCGAGAGATGTCACTCTCTGGATGATATTCGGGTAAGAGATCGCTAGGAACATTTATGGGCTCGTCCAGAAAATGTTCGATGTATGGCGTATGACTCGAAACCGTAACGGTGGGGTCCGGTTGGAAATCCAGACTCTTCCCAACTGTGGGTATAGGCGGGCTCTCCGTCATCGCATCACCACTGGCGTTCGTCTCCCCGGGCTTATCTTCACTGGGTCTGACCTTCCGCGGCTCCTCTTCAGTAGGAAGTTGTCGCCAAAACCGTGGAGACGGGACATGAATCAAACGCTGATGCCGTCTTAACTGACTGCGTCGTTTGAAGAGTTGACCACAATCCTTACATTGTTCCGTCGCGCCCTCGTGGAATGAGCGTTCGTGGCGCAGTAAATCATCCTCCCGATTAAATGACCGTGCGCAGGTTATACAAGTATACCGTGCATCGTTGTGGGTGGAGGCCTCGTGGCGTCGTAAATTATCTAGACGGGTAAACTGCTTCTGGCAAGTTGTGCAAGTGAACATCTTGGTGGTTGACAGAGTGTCTGATGAAACGGCAAGGCCGCTTCCCTTTTATAGTACGCTAGCTGGTGATCTATTTTTAGGACACTCTACCCCAAGTCGAGGGCCGAGCCGTGACATCTTCGGTCACCTCCGTGATACCCGAATAGACACGAAGGTGAACGACATTGTGGAAAAACCCCACAGACAGGTTAGTACATGCATTCCTATGATGTTCACAGGTTACGCCCATTCACGAAGGGCCGTCAGAGGGCGTAGTAGAAAAAAGCGCATTTCTAACCTTATTGACCTTATGGCGCAAGCGAGTATAGCAAGTGCCACGCACGGTGTATAAAACCCTACCCAACAGGTACACTATAAAGCCACCTCTCTCACCGTTCGCTTTTCATTCCCCACCATGGCAGCGAGCGGAACAGAGCTTGCGTTATTCCAACTGACGTCCGACGTCACCCTAATCGTCTATGACGATCACCTGCAGCTGGTCCAAGACGCACCGCAGAAGGTGAAGATTCTGTTATCGCTATCAGGCTGGACTCTATTGACACGATTGTTAAAGGGAAAAGACCCCGAAAGGGATTTCATGCACGTGGAAGTCGGTGTGCACATACGCACTGCTGGAGAGGATTCCCTTTTTCCCCGGTTGGAACAGAGTGGAGGTACCTGTATCACACTCTGTCCACCCTTATGGATGGCACTGAAAGATGTACTCCCCGAGGTGGATGACTTACTACACCCCGAGGTGAAAGAAGGGACTGTGGCTACCCGGAGACTTACACCTGGCTGCACGCTATTGTTGTACCCCAAACGAGTGGACCTCATCGATAGCGGACTTAGGTGTTGGTGTACGTCTGAACCCAAAGCGCACGTCTCTTTGTCACCGGAAGGATGGACTACCTTGAAACGGGTGTTGTTGGGTGACCTGCACGGTGATAGCATTCACCTGTGTGACGACGTCTACATTTTCTGCGGTCCCTTTTTCGCTCGACTCCTCTGTCTGAACGACGGTGGTTTTACCCTGGACCCGGATCTATGGACGGCTTTGGAACAAGTAGTCCCCATTGTCGATAAGGTACTATCTCTATAGGAGCCACATAACCCATCAGAATAGTACGTATCACGGACTACACCCGTAGAGCTACGTCTAGGCGCGCATGTGTGACCTGGTCTATAAAACACGTCTCTCTGGATCACACACCTTCATTTCTACGGTTGCAGAGCCATGACGGAGATCCAGCCCTATGCGACTCGCATTTTACAGCATGCCACCGTGGTTAATTCACTCACGGGTTACCGAGCAGTGGTCCGGTCCATGTTTGCAGATGGCGACGACAACGAGGGGCGACGCCAGATCCTGAACGAGTTCACAGAAGCGGTCCTCGACAGAGTGCACTCGATGGAGAGGTGTGCCATCACTCACCACTACTGGACTATGACAGCCATCCTTGATGCTCGGGCTATGGACCACGAGCGCTCACGCCGGAACCAGCGACGGCTGGTTGGCCTCACAATAGTCTGTGCCCTATTGACCCTGGCGCTGTGGTATTGACAGTGGGACCTGACTATAAATACGAGGGCCGGACAGAGTGTGTGTCATTCACCGTTCGACATTGGAGCAAGCATGTCACCCGTCCTACGAGCCATCCTTCCCCTTACACCCCGGGTGGGGTTACACGTCTATGAAGATAAAGTCACCCTCGTGGAAGACCGTGGAGATGTTTGCTGGTCGCCCGCTGAGACCGTATCGAATACGGTTACGCTACACCGTGACGGCTGGACAAAATTTAAACGGGTGTTGAGCGGCGAGCTCGATGGACACCTCATCCACATAGACAATGCAATCTACGTATACCGTGGACCTTTCTTCCCACGCCTGGGCCGCTACCAAGACCCTACGCGAAGCTTCACCCTAGACCCCGATCTGTGGATAGCCTTCGAGAAAGTGGTGCCTATCGTGGACCAGCTGTTTACACCGGACGAGCGGTCATCAGACGAGTTGGAGTGGGCTCGTGCCCTGAGAGAAGCAGCGGCAGAACCCAATGAACAACTGTCTAGCCATGAACCCGACGACGATGCCATTGATTACCCGGCTAGACTCAGTCAGCCCAGTGACATGACCACCTGATCCTTTGATCTCACGGGGTTCTCCCTATAAATACGAGAGACAGTCAAATCTGGTACCATTCACGTACTGACCATGGCGGAGCATATGATACTGGCGGATCTCAGCTTGACCCCCGAGGTTTTCCTGCACGTGTATGCGGATAAGGTCGATATCATGGAGGAGGTGGGAGACATCTGTGATGCGGACCCTACACAACCGTGCCCGGCCCACATTCGTCTGTCCCGGGAGGGCTGGACCAAATTCAAACGGGTGTTGTCTGGTGAACTGGACGGCGACCTCATTCACTTGTGTCACGATGTGTACATCCGACGCGGCCCTTTCTTTGCTCAATTGGCTCGGCTAGATGGGGGTACAGTGCATTTTACCCTTCACCCTGATCTATGGTCTGCATTGGAAGATGCCGTGGTAGATGTGGATCAAGTGCTTATCAAGCGGTCATCAGACGAGTTGGACTGGTCATTTACCATGGACACTGTGGAAGCCAACGAAGAAAATCAGAAAGAAACTCCGGCCCAAGATATACCCCTTATAAATAAACGATAGAGCCAGGGTCCATCATCATTCTGTCACCATGAAGCGCTGGGAGAAGGTGTTGGATAACTTATACTACAGTCCCGACAGTCCGGCGGCCTATAGTGCATTGTCGGCTCTCTATCGAGCGGCCAAACCCCAGGGGATAGAACGTGCCCAAGTCCGAGATTGGTTAAGAAAACAAGACACCTATACCTTACATCGATCTGTCCGTCGCCATTTTCTACGGAACCGGGTCATCGTGGGAGGAATAGATGCCCAGTGGCAAGCGGATTTGGTCGATATGAGCGCCTTTGCCAAACACAGCGATGGGAATCGGTATATCTTGACGTGCATCGATATCCTATCCAAGTATGCGTGGGTGGTACCCATCCGGACGAAAACGGGAGTGAATCTCATAGCGGCGTTCAAAGACATCTTCAAGACCGGGCGCAAACCTTTGTATTTGCAAACCGACGAAGGCACGGAATTCCTCAACAGACCGTTCAACAGTTTCTGAAAGCCCAGAAGGTGTTTTTCTTCCATACGTACAACGAGACCAAGGCTTCCGTGGTGGAAAGGTTCAACAGGACATTCAAAGGCCGCATGTATAAATATTTCACCTATAAGAATACAAGGCGGTACATCGATGTTATCCCGAAACTTGTGAGGGGTTACAATCGAGCCTATCATCGGAGTATAGAGAGAGCGCCCATTACCGTGACCCAACGCAATGAAGCCCAAGTCCGGCGTGTGTTGTACCCAAGGCCATCGCAGCGAACGCCGAAGGCGGTGTACAAGGTCGGGGACCCTGTACGGATCAGTAAAGTCAAAGGTCAATTTGAGAAAAGTTACTTGGCCAACTGGAGCGATGAGCACTTCCTGATTAAACGGCGCCTACCCCGACAGCGGCGAGTCTATGAACTGGAAGATCTTCAAGGGGAACCGTTGCTAGGGACGTTTTACGAGATGGAATTACAGCCTGTCGTAAAAACACAGCAAGAATACTACACGGTGGAGCACATTTTGAAAACGGAACGTCGACGTGGCAAACTGTTTCATTTCGTCAAATGGCAAGGCTGGCCCAGTTCCTTCAATTCCTGGGTCGCTGCCAACCAGGTGAAACGACTATAAAGCCAGACACCACTGCCGTCATCCTTCATTCCACGTCCGACCACAGTGCTATGGACAAACAGCAGCTGCCTCTGAACACAGCGTCTCCCAAAACGCGCAAAGCGCAAGTGGGTTTTGTGGTGATAGTGCTAACCCTGCTGAGTGTGTTGTACGGAGGTGTGTTTTACGACGTAGCCTATGTCAGCACGTTACTTAACCAATTGAGAACACCAGCCACCAGTGAAACCGGTCTACAGAGAGCACCAGTCAACCCCGTATCGAGCCCAGTCACCACCACCACACACCGTGTACAAGCCACAACGAGCTCCACACCAAGCTCAACATCTACACCAAGTACACCCATTACGTCTGAAAACCCACCGGATTTCATCCCTCACAGTGAACAGACAACGACGACCGACGTTGTACCCACCCCCATCATCATCACTCGCAGTGTACAGACAACGACGACCGACGTTGTACCCACCACCACTCCAGTTCACTCGTACGAAATTTACAAGAGCGGGTTACCACGACAGCGGATACACCTCGAACCATGGACCCTCGGTGGCAGCATCCCTTCACGTGTCTCATCGCAGGACCGACGGGCTCCGGCAAAACGCACTTCGTCCGGAAGCTCCTTCAACACGCCGACAGCATGATCACCCCACCCATTGCTCGAGTCGTGTGGTGTTACGGAGAATGGCAGGCAGCGTATGCAGCAATGCCCCGCATCACGTTCGTGGAAAGCCTACGCAACCTGGCTGATTTGGAACCGGACACCTTGGGGGTTCTGGGTGATCTCATGGCGGAGACGGATGCGCGGGTCACCCAACTCTTTACCAAAGGCAGCCACCATCGACGGACCAGAATCATCTACATTGTGCAGAATCTGTTCAGTAAAAACAAAGAACATCGGAACATCAGCTTAAATGCCCACTACCTGGTGGTCTTCAAAAACCCGAGAGATACCACTCAACTGCTGCACCTGGCGAGACAGATATATCCCGGCCGCACACCCTTTGCGTTAGAAGCCTTTAAAGATGCCACAACCCCTCAGCACGGGTATATGCTCTTCGACCTCAAGCAAGCCACCTTCGACTACGGACCGGCATCTTTCCCGGAGACACCCACCACGTGTACTTGCAAAAATAATGTAAACACACCCACAGTGGCGCCCCCAGCTGGGATGTGTGTGTGTTTGATGATGGAGATAATAAAAAGAATGAATACCACAGCAGGGTTGACTTTGTCTGTGAGGTGGATAAAAAGGGCAGAGTTGTGGGTTCTGGCATTAATTGTACAGGATGTCTGCGCGAGTACGGAAGCACGCTCCCACGCTCCGTGTATTGAAGACGGCCCCACCCGAGTTGGTCCGAACCATTGTACGCGGTGCGGACCCTGACCTTGTACGCTGTCTGTGCGAGATCGGGTACAACCTGTTAAAAGGCAACGTACCACTGACTCCGGCTCAGAAGACCAAGTTGGCCAAGCATAAGACAGGTCTCCAAACCCTAATCCAGAAGCGAGTCTCTCAAACACAAAAGAAAAGGTGTTACAGAAAGGCGGCTTTCTCGGGGCCATCTTAGCACCGTTGGCCGCTTCCGTGTTGGGTCCAGTATTAGGTGGACTCTTCGGCCGACAATGAACCACACGAAAAAAATGGTCCTCGTCGAACCTCGGTTGCTTCAAAACCTCCAATCGCCCTACCCTGTGCCACCTACGGTGAAGACCATAACCACCCTCGATGGAGAGATGCAACAGATCTTACAGAGACCGGGGTTAAGCGACAGTGAGAAAGTACAATGGTACAATGAGACGCTTCAACGGTACATGACGTTCATGGACCAATACAAAACCCTGTCTACCCCAGCAACAGCACCACCACCACCACCACCACCACCACCACGTGACAGACCGCTGACCTCAGCACCGTTCCAACAGCCGCCATTACCAGGGGTAGCCCCACAGCCCCACAGTGGGTGGAAGACGAAGTGCTGAAGAGTGTACCTGCATCGTTCAAGAAACAAACTGGCCTGGTATTACAACGGATGAAACAGAATCCTAACATGACTTGGAATGATAAAGGCGAACTCCTGGTACAGAATCAGGTGGTCCCCGGGACCCACATGACGGATTTAGTGAATGATCTGATGTGTCAACGCAGATCGCACACAGATCCTCGAGGATGGGAGGTGTTCGCTCAAGGCTTGAAAGACATGCATGTACCACAGGAATTGGTGGGGAACCCCCACCGCTGGGCCTTTATGCAGCGTGACTCACCGACTCGTGCACCACGACTCTCACCACAACCTTCTTGGGAAGCCGACTAGAACCAGGTCACCCCAGAAGCTCACACTCCATGCAACGGGCACCTTCTTTTCAGACCTTTAAAAAACGACCTAGATCCAGGACACCCCACATCTCCAGAGCCGTGACACGTAGCAAGTCAGCGCGACGAACACGACGCCGGACACAACCGCCCAAGGCCTGGAAGACCTATTAAAACCAACAGCAGCAGCAGGACAGCTCAGTCGCCATGTTTTACCTGACCCTACCCAGTAACAGTTCGCTGGATGTGTTTCTGACAACACCGTGGCCAAGTACGTCACCCAGTTACCACAACCGTTACATTTACCTGGACGCTGGGAATGTGCCCTCGTGGATATCCAATACCCTTACTCGTGGTACAACGTGCGAGCCAATGAAGTGTGGTACGAGGTCACCTACGAAGGCAAAAACACCCGACTCACCCTGCCCGAAGGCCAATACGATACCCTCAAAGCGTTCATGGGTGGGCTGTCAAGACTGATGCATTATAAGGCGCTACGGGGGGTGACGAATACTTCAAGACCCATCAAAGCCTATCCCTTCAAGAATCACGTGGACTTCGATTACAACGCACACAACGACAAGGCACAGGTTATCGTCTCCGGCAAGG
Source organism: Hanleya hanleyi (assembly GCA_036873755.1). Taxonomy (NCBI): domain Eukaryota; kingdom Metazoa; phylum Mollusca; class Polyplacophora; order Lepidopleurida; family Hanleyidae; genus Hanleya; species Hanleya hanleyi. Next base: position 27,519 of record JAVTVY010051156.1, read on the forward strand.
CGAGTGTCGTACTGAGTCCTATCCTACAGCAAATGCTGGGTTTCGATCTAAAGACGTTCGCTGGTCCCACCAAACACCATGGCGAGATGCCGATGGATATGAAGTCGGGTATGTACGGACTCTACGTCTACTCGGACGTGGTGGACAACCACATCGTGGGCGATATCAACACACCTCTGTTACAGGTGGTCCCCATTAAAAATAAGTATGGAGGTCAAGTCACCCACAGTTTCAC